>WWET01002020.1:56334-67013 GCA_011038615.1 Limnodynastes dumerilii
AACCGCTGTATAACTAACAGCAGGATTTTATGTGCACAGTGACACGTTTTCTGAACACTTCATCACACACGTATTCCCTTCTTTACCTATACCAAAGAGTTGACACTTTATAGGAGACATGGAACATCCTTCCTTTTCTAAAAAAAAAAAAAAAAAAAAATACTTCTGGGGCTTTTAAATCCCCTATTATAAATAGCAATGTCATACTTTGGATAGCTTTTACAGATAGCTATTCTGTATTTTATATATTTAAAGTACGATGTCAACAATGACATTTTCATTTCTAGCTTTTGAGTACAAATGAGCTAAAAGCTGAATCTATTTTGCCATGATTGCATTGTTTCTGGATTCAGACAGTGGATGAGAACTATAAATAGGTCCCTAAATACCAAGTATTGCCCAGGTAACTATGGTAACAAAGCTGAGAGTAGACTAAAATTTAGGTGGTTTACAGTTTAACCCAGTAGTTAAAACTGGGTCACAGTGAGCTTCAGTCTCTTATTTTATTATGGTTTTAAAGACACAAAACTTTAAACCAGTGTTTTTTTTTCTTTTTCTTTTCTTTACTGGGCAGACTGGATGGACCAAGTGGCTCTTATCTGCCATCACGTTCTAGTAGGCCAGTGAGATACCTATATGTGATAACAAGCAAAAAGGTATCTGACACTGATTTTATACTATAAGATACAAATCTCCATTAAACACCCAAATAGACTTGGGCACCACAGGTAACTCCACCATCGGTTGCATGTTGTTCATCACAGATGTAGACCTTCTACAGAACAGCTGACCAAAAGTTGTGGGGCCATTCAGTTCGGATTCCTTTGAATTTTTATGAAACAATTTTAAAAGAGTGTAGGGCTGTACAGCATGTGAAGAGATGGGTGCAAGCAAATACATTGGAGGACTTTGTTAAATTCTTATTTATTCGCAGACTGTGGAGAGTTAATTAAGATCATCTACAAACAAAATTAATATGCTTACTCTGGATATAAAAGGTAACTGGTTTCCCTCCAAAACCTAGGGATATAAAAAGGTGGCCAGTCAAGATTTATTATGTGCACTTGTAACAGCAGTGGGGGCACCATATATATATATATATTACATAGCTCTGTGATTACCACATTAAACCAGAGGTGCTTTGGCACCTTTTTATTTAGGTTTAAATAACAAAGTTTTGTTTTTTTTTCTTATTTCCAAGACATTGATAATTACCTATTTTCGGTTTTACACCAATTGATTTACCGGTATTCTGCAAAAATCTGAAGGGATTGCTGATAATTAATTATGATTTATTCCCCAAACAATTATCTCAATAATTAACTGACTACTCTCGCAGAACCTGATCTAAACTTCTGCAAAGTGGACATTTTCCAAATCCTCGTATTTGAAAGAGTTTTGTGCTTGCACACATATCCAAATGCCATTATTAGAACACAACTTGCCCGGTCCAGCATTCCGACTTTTGACACTTCCACCAGCTTCCAACAGACATTTATTGTTGCGGTATACAGTATAGGCAGGGATTTGGCCGTCAGCAAGACTTCTTCTTCCTCACTTCTGATCCTTTACCATTTTAAGTGGGGACAGATCAAAAATATTAAAGTAAGGTCAGAGTATCAAAACTCCGTGGGGTGGTCTCCCATGCACTTGCACTGATGTCTGAAAACAGTGGGATCTGGATATTAGGATCTGGTCCCTAGGGAAAAAATTGTTTCTGTAGAGATTTTTATCTTGGTAAAGTAATATATTCTCCAGTAGGCTAGGTACTAAAACATAATTTGCTAAATATTTCTATTAATGTTTCTTTTTGTAAGCACTTTCGAATTTATAAAGGGTTTTCTTGACTCCAGTCACTCACATGCCATGTTTTTGATTTCCTTAATCATGTTACAGTTGAATAAAACCCATTTGACTGATTATAACCAACAAGTGAGTTATGTAACTTTACTAGGATTATATAACTTGGTTAAATGGGTTTATATTTCAATGTTTTATATTTAATATTCAAAGCAAAGGTTTCTGTGTTTAAATATTAATCTGTGCCAGGTTGCTAAATCTTACTTAGCCTGAATTAATTTGTGGATTTGGGAAGTGTACATTATTGTTTTTTATTTGTACAGACATAAGGAAAGAATTGATTATTGTCATAGTGAAGGATTTTTGTCTTTTTATTTGATGGCAAACCTATGTGTCTACTAATCTGCTACCTTCCATTCAATAAAACCTCAGTAACTTTACCACCGCAAAACCAAATGATTACAGTAGTGCAGTGTTTTCTTTAGCCATGACTAACAATTCATTTTGGAATCAATTCCTGAAAGTTATTAGCAGGGTGACTGGTTCAGAGGTCCTGTGAAAGTGATTTCTCTCACAATTGAATGATTTAAAAAGAAAGGGAAAAAAAAATCACTGTATTTGCAGAACAATATGCACCCAGCCCAGGAAGAATAAGAACAAGAGGAAAATTACCAGTGTATGTTGGAGCAGAGCCATATCTCACTAGTCTGACAATAGATTATTATACTTGTAGAAAATGTGTGATTGTTCAAATGTCACTGTAAATGAATTGAAATGACTAAACACATCTCATATATATGCTAAGTGTTTTGGAAATATCTACCGTTATTTGTTACTTTGGCAATGTAAAGGTTTTGTGCTCCATTTTATCTATGAAATGATAGAAAATGTAAAATCATTTTACAGTTTATTATCCATTTAAAAAAATAAAATGAAATATGTGTAGCAAAGACTGTCAGCCAAAAATGTTAAAACATGATGATAAACATATTTGAATAAGCACTATTTGCATGTAAAGCATCAGTGTGCAGACTCTACCTGTATATATAAATCCCCTCTTTCACAAAGTGGAACTGTATTGCAGGACTTAAGTTCTGTATTGGAAATGTTTCCAATGGTGGCGCGGTCAGCAGATGCATATGCTTAGTAGGAATGGAGAGGTTTGTAAATAGATGGTGCTAAGCACCCTTTATGCCATCCAGACTTCTAAGCCATTTTATGTGCAGATGTGAAGATGACACAGAAAGCATAAAATAGGGTTCTGCTGTTGGAAATCCTTGTGAAGAGAGTGTGCTTCTGGATCCAACAGGGATTCAGCATTAGAGCTCTAAACGCAGCTGAATTGTAAGTCTACGGGCCAGATTTACTAAGCTACGGGTTTGGAAAAGTGGAGATGTTGCCTATAGCAACCAATCAGATTCTAGCTGACATTCTCCAGTATGTAATAGGAAAGTGAGAGCTAGATTGGTTGCTATCAGCAACATCTCCACTTGTCCAAACCCGCAAGCTTAGTGACTCTGGCCCTAGATCTGGTTCAGTGTGTGAAAATGTCCTGATAGATATACTATCAATGGCCCAGATCCAGACATAGTTACGACAGGGTGCGTAAAACCCCTGTCAGGTTACATGTACACATGCGCACATCCTTGTTACACTTGCGTGTCGGCTGGTGTACATAACTTTGTTACGTATGTCAGCCGGTACTCAAAAGGGGCAGAGTCCTAGTTTATGATCGTAGTATCTCCGGTATAGAGGCGGACATGGACATTTAAATTAGGGTTCAGGGTGGGGAAGGACCAAGACGAAGTCATAAGATTTAAGGTAGGATCTGGACACGTAAATTTACTACCGAGAACGGGGAGTGCAGGGAGCATGCACTCACCGCTACGCAAATTTACTTACAGACCAACACATGCACGTAATGAATGCGTGAGTCTGGTTCTGGCCCAATGACTCCAGGGGCGTTTTAAGAAGTGAGGGGGCCCTTGTGCAGGATTTGTACATGGGACCCCCTGCCCTTCCACCCTTCCAAAATCTGTACTTTTTGTGATATACTACCCTGTAAAAAGAAATAAAAAAAAAAAGTAAAGAAAGTTTCAGTGTATTTACACTTTATGGGCCTGATCCATACATGATGTAGTTTACTCCCATCGCTCACACAGAGTTAAAACTTTTGATGTGTCCCCACATGGAGATGGATCAGAAGTCTGGATTGTGTGGCCACCCATTAATACAACCTTACAGTAAAATGATCATAATCTAAAATATTGATAATTGTTTATACCCTTAGAGTATGACCTTCTTGAATACACAACAGGTTGATCTGATATCAATTGTACAGAATTTTATCAGTTATGACTAGAAACAGCTGTTCCTTAAGCATGAAAATGCAAATAATTCACTATGGTAGGGAAGGTGATTTCAGATGGGCTCTAGGATAAAGTAGGAGACAAATACAAAAATATTTCTAAGACTTACTTTCCCTCTGAGTACTGTTCTATGCATTGTTAAGAGAGTGGAGAATGTATTGCACCACCAACACCTTAACAAGATTGGGCCATCCCTCCAAACTAAATGGTAGAGCCAGGAGGATAATTAGTGGGGAAGAGACCAGTGGCAACTATGAAGAATTTACAGTTCTTTATGAAAGGGATTGATCAATCTGTGTATGTTACAAGCTGAACTTTTAGGAAAAAGTAAACACACCCAGTTACATTGGGGCTTTGCACAAAAACACTTACAAGATTCTGACGCCACGTGGTCATATAAGACCAAACTTAAATCCTCCAAGCCCTATATATGGTCTAAAGTTTGTGGTCAAATCAGTGCCCTGACCTTAATCCAAAGGAAACTGTTTCGATGGAGTGCAGTGAAGAGAGCAGTGCATCGCCACTCACCATTTGACTGAACTTGAACAATTGTGCAAGGGGACTGGACCCAGACTTCTGAAATATCTTTTCAATCTCCTCAGGATCCAGAATTACATGCTAAAAGTCTTTATAGCAACTTGGCAGGGCAAGAAGAGTATGGGGTATTTGCCAAAGTTGGAGATTGTAAATGTTACTGTAAGAGTGTATTTATGCACTTCCACTTTATTCATTTTCCAAGCATTTTACATGGAAATGGCTTGGAAATCTTAATGCAGGGTCCTGCTACCCTATTTCCCCAAAAATAAGACCTAGTCATAAAATAAGCCCTACCTTGATTTTTCATATCTCCTGATATATGAGCCCTACCCCGAAAATAATGCCTAGTCACGTGCACTGCATTCTGACTTCGCTGAGCAGGGAGGATTCCTGGCCTGTGAGCGTCCATGCACTTGGCCCACTGTTACTGCAAGCCTCCCTCTCCAATCCTTCGGTGAGTGAACCCTGCCTCCACAGCTGTGGTATACTGCTGACAAATACTCTGGGTGGAATGGTGGTGCTTAGTGCACCGGGCTCTGAGCAAGTGAACTACAGTGTGCACAGTAAAGGTGAGCGTCCATTTCCTGCTCAATAGGCGCCATTTTATGTGTCTAGCTGACGCTGGACCCCAGCTTTAGCTGTCTGATTCAACCACAGACCCACCACCAAGCTTCATCTCCCCTATACAAAAAAAAACCTACAGTGTGTTTCACTGCTAACCTAATTACAAGAGGGGATAAATAAACAAAAAAAATAAGCTCTACCCCAAAAATAAGCCCTAGTGTCTTTTTTGAAGAAAATAAAATATAAGACCCTGTCTTATTTTCGGGGAAAGACGGTATTATAAGCTCATACATGCATACATGCAAGTGGAGTGGCCTCCTCTCTTCCAAACAGGGCTCAGGATACAACGGAAATGTGACTTTAGACCACAGAGCACAGTAGAATCAAAGGTCTGGATCAGGCCCTTGGGGCTTAAAACTGTGAGAGACATATGTAAATAGACAGATGGCAGCAATTGCAGCAAAAGGTGCCTCTAAAAAGCATTAAATGATTGGTCATTCTTTCCAACCTGTTGTAGTTTTTTATTTTTTTATTAGTTTTCATAACTGCTGTCTTTGTTAATTGAATGTTATTTTCAAGACAAAATGTGTAAATAAAGTTGGACAATCTTTAAATAAATTTCCAGATTGTACTGTGACAAAAGTTAAGGACTTTGACAAGCTATGGTGAAATTTTATAACTTGTTAAACTACATGTAAACCTTAAATACTTACTGTGTTATTCTTCATTGTAATCAGGATGGTGGAGAACTTGTGATACAGGGACTTCTTAACATATCTTGGGGTCTGCGGCGACCAATTAGACTACAGATGCATGATGTCAATGAGCGCCTATGTTTCAGCTCTTCTGCATCCTGGATAAAAGACTTGCATGCAAATGAAAGGTAAGGACATGTGTGATGCAAGCCTGATAAAAACAACTATTATTTTGTGGAATCACACTTAATGCAAGGGCACAACTACTGGAAGTATCTTTATCTCCTTAGAATATATATTTTTTAAAGCCTTTATAACTAGCACATGATTGAAATAAAAAAACATATAAAACTTATAAATGTATACCCACCACAGTATGTAGTATAATTTTCAAAATATAGGCAGCCGGACCAGCAACTGCATCCCGTTCCAAAGAGCATATTGGTTAACGGCATGCTGCCGCAACCACAGTGTCACCTGCTAACGCTGCACTACAGAACAGTCCCTCTGTCACAATAAACACTGAGCTGTCTACCCCTTAATGTCTAAACACTGTCCCTCCCTCAATAATCCACACTGTCCCTGCCTACGTCTGAAGCACTGTCCCTCAGCACATTTTAATCCCTGCCGATTGCAGAAAACAAATGAGCCAACATTAAAAATAGTTTCAATATATGTCCCTCCCTGTATGATTTTGTGTAAAATGTCCCCTTGTGTCGGCGTAAGACCTAATATGTCCCCTGTGTAATAAAACAAGTGTCCCCCCCGTGTGCATGTCATAATGTCTTAGTACTCACTGTTCTGCAGTGTTGAGTGAAGACAGGCTGCATCTTCATCACCTTCTTCTGGCTTCTTCTTCTCCTCCTCCGGCCCGGTCCATGCTCCTCGATGACCTCCAGTGAATGATGGGCCTCGTTACAGGTCTTATATTTATAGCCTCTGACGGCAACCCCAGGAACAGCAAGGCTATAAATATAAGCCCTGTAACCAAGCCCGTCAGTCACCGGAGGTCACCGAGGAGTGCGGACATTTTACACCAAATCATACAGGGAGGGGCATATATTGAAACTATTTTAAATGTTGGCTCATTTGTTTTATGTAATCGGCAGGGGTTAAAATGTGCTGAGGGACAGTGCTTCAGACGTAGGGAGGGACAGTGTTTAGACATTAAGGGGTGGACAGCTCAGTGTTTATTGTAACAGAGGGACTGTTCTGTAGTGCAGCATTAGCGGGTGACACTGTGGTTGTGGCAGCATGCCATTAACCCTTTGCATTCTTCCACTTGGTGTACTAGAAGGCAAAACATGCCCTGCAATACAAGGGCATGCTCTGCCTTAAAGTACTATGTGGCATAGCATGCTAAGGGCCAATAGATAGCTGCGGCAGCCATGTTAATTATGATTTTTTTAAAAAATTTTTTAAACATGGGTTTTTTACAGAGGGTGAGTGCTGATTTCACTCAACCCCACCTCTTTTATCTGTGGCGATTTTTACTCCCATTCTACAGCGAGTTTACAACTCTCAGCTTAGTAAATCTGAGATTTGTATCTCATTCATGGGAAAAATCACCACAGATAGATCAACAACAGAGATTTTGCAAAAAACACATCTATGACAATTTGCTTGACAAACTCACCTTTAGTAAATCTGAGATTTGAAAATCCTCACAAAAAAATAGCAAACAGTGGCGATTTTGACAATCTCGATCTTAGTAAATCTAGCCACACATTTTAAAGAAAGCAGAGGAATGCCAGTGCAGCCTCATGACATTTTTAAGAAGAGTGGATGGGGGAAGTATTTAAATGAGCCGGGGCGCACTCAGTGAAGATACATCCCTGCGTATTTTCCTTTTTAAGAAGGAAAATATGTACAGGAATTTAAGGCATTCTTAAATGCCTTAGGTTCTTCAAAAATGGGGGAGTGGCGTGCGAGGAAATGTAAATTTGTATCCACACCTTCTTTTTATTTCTTTTTATATAGTTTATTTTTTAAGCAGCACAGAAATACAAGTTTGCATTAACAATACAGACATTTGTAATTGACCATGAGAGATACAGTGTATCTCACACTTGGAATATATTCAAAGCTTAACAAGACGTAACCACAGACAAACACATGCCCGGAAATATACTTGAAAACATTAGTTATCATAAATCAAAATCAGCAATCCAATGGCTACAAGGCCATTTCTATATACATTTTAAACATTTACAATGCAATAAAATAAAATACAGAATGTTCAATGTTAATGTGTAATATCCGCACATTCTTATTAGATTTGCATGTGTGAATCAGGCCCTAAATTCAGCAGGCATCGTAAATTAGTCATAACGTCTGCAGGGCGCATGCGCCCTCCCATCAGTATAGCGCACTTACGCACTTTGTGTGCATAAATGGGCTAACTTTCTTAGGTCCGAAGTTACTATGCTGGAAGTGTTTCCAGCATAGTAATTTATGCTGGAAACATAAGCATAGTATCCACTATTGTTATGTATATTTATTACATCATTGCAACCATTTAAGATTTTTTCTGTAGGTTAAGATAAGCAAGTAAACCATTAGATGGTTTTGTGTCAAATCTTTGTAACTTTGTAATGTGTTGCATTAGTGTTTCTTCTAAAATATGATATGCTGTCAAATGGGATTGCAAATATACCCTTAGGCACAAAATAGTTTAACATGATATGTTGTAGCTCACAGATTCTTTTGTTTTGTACAAAAACTATTTTGTGTGCCTAATCAAGAACAATTCATGAAAGAATCTAAGTAACAGTCCCTGAAGTTCTCATTAGTGACATAGAACTAAATGCTAGTTATGTTTGAACGCTAGCGTATTTTCTAAGCACTCCCCTAGGCACTCTCATCGCTCGTACATACTTTGGCCGTTTTATGCTGCCCAAACCCTACCTTAACTTTTCCTAGAGTAAGTACTGACGTATGTAATTAATCTACGTACGTGATGGACCAACCCAGCCCATACTGTATGATTTAAATGCCTCCTCTCGCCTACCTATCGTAATTACGCGTGTTGTATTGCTGCCCCCGCCCCTTTGTTTATATTTACGCTAATGTCGCGTACCATCTGCCGTGCGCATGCACACTAAATACCAATAGGCGAATTTGCGTCTTTGGCTAGCATCAAATCGCTAGCATACTTAGTTTAGGATCTGGCCCATAATTCCCATCAGACGGTTAATACTAGTGCCGAGGGACACCATTTGCTGCGGTGGGTCTTCTCAGAGGCCCTGTCAAATATCATAAATACCGAGGTGTCCTGACAGAGGCAAGTGCAAGGACAACTGGCCCTGAGCCCCATTATGGAGCTCCTGTTATCTGTCTCGCAGAAGGACGCCAAACTTTAAAAAGGATGACCTGCCACTAAATATTGCCTCTGGGTCTCATGCTAAGTGAGCTGCATTTTACACTTAACACACAAATATAAATTGCTTCAGGAAAAAATTCAATTTGCAACCCAGGTTTCTCATAAAAAGAATGCAGTTTTTAAAAGTGTGCCCAGTAGTAATCATTAGTTACATAGAATTGTTACTTTCAAGGCATGATCAGCTAATAGGTTGATAAGGCTGCAACCTTGGTTCTGGACCCAATGCAGCCTGGATCATTTATATTTGCCACAGACATATTTTTTTATGTAGAACCTATTGATATAGATGTCTCTAATAAAAGGAAAATATGATTTCACATTTGAGTGCAAAGGCTTATTGTGTACAAACTTAAAATAGGATAAAATAAACACCTCCAGATGTTAAGGAAGTTATGTCATTAATCTGAGCTACCAGCTCTATACAAACAGCCGATCACACAGTGCTCACGTGAACTGTGTATATGAAGTCCCCTAGTAAGCACATAGCCTGCATGATCCGAATTTGTCATCCACTGCTGATTTTTCCTTCATGCATTAACAGCAACTGTCTTATTTAACCCTATTCAATGAAAAAACATTGCAATATCCAGACTTGTGGCAGTGTAATTGTTTATAGCATATGGAGTATATACATTGTTGGCGACATAAGGCAACACCAACATAACTAACCTAAAAAAGGAGTCCCTGTCTGGTTCAGTTGTTGGTGTCTCAGACGGCAAATTATAGCCTGGAAGGCAGTCTATGAGGAACTTATGAAATAAATTAGTACTGATGGCAGACTGACTGGACTCAAGGTAGCAAAATATTCTGGAGGCTGAATTTTCCCTGCCAGCTAGCCTTTGGGGTCTCTAAAAGTGGAACGTATCTTCACACATTTAGCCAAAAGCTTTCTATATAAAAATGTCCCATGTTGAGCCATCCACCAATCAGCATGCTGACAGCCATTGTCTACCCAACTGCCAGTGTATAATCCCCACTCTGTACCCATGCCATGCCAGTGGGTGAATGGGTGAATTGGTGTAGTGTGATCCAGAGAGAGTTTACCCAGTGCTCCTTTTCCTGTCCTCTGTATCCTAGTCATGCCAAGGAAATAGCACTGGGTGAATTGGCATGCTAGTACAAGGAGAGCTGAGTGAATTGGAGCAGAGATACCTTCCTGCGTTTATTTTTCTAGCATGCCAATTCGCCCAGTGCTACTTGCATTACATGCCCATTGTACCCCCAGCCGTGCCAGGAAAAGGAGCGCTGGTTGAATTGGTACAGTACAACCCTTTTTTCTTTTTCCTCTCTATGCTTCCTGGAGAGAGTGCTGTAAATGATCATATTTTATAA
>WWET01002020.1:76800-100493 GCA_011038615.1 Limnodynastes dumerilii
CGCTCCTCTTCTGTTTGCAGAGCGTGAGGCTGCGCAGTGCACGCAAGCCTGACATCCCCGCGTGATGCCCGCGCACTGTTGGGAACGGTAGGCTGGTGGAGACTGTCACCGTTTGTATAAATATAGATGGGGTTGGGAAGAAGAAGGGGGGGCCCATCTGGGGAGGGGGGGCCCATGTGGGGGGTCTTCATTTCTAAAAACGCCCCTGCTCCAGACCCCTTTTTCCTTCTAGCTCCTCTCACCCCCTTTCTTGTAGCTTTGAAAGGCAGGGAGCAGGGCTTCAGGACCAGCAACTATGATCTACTTCTTGCAGCTTTATCCAAAAATGTAGTGGAGTGCACTGTAGGTAATTCCAGCTGACTCCGCAGATCTTTGTGCCTGCTGTTCAAATATCTGCTCTCAGTCATGCAGGCACATCACAATTTCTGAAAGAATGATATACATTTTCAGCAATGCTGTCAGTGAGACAATCTGAGAGGAGGTGATTCTGATATGCATGCATGACTAGGAACAGGCATTTCACTCATGTAAGCATAAAAGCCTTACCTTTATCAGGGACAGAGAATACCAGGGGTAAGCCCCGTTGTTCTAGTGCAGAATAGTCATTGACCAGCAGAACATGGCCATATACTGTGGCCATTGCATATTTTTCAAATGAGTTGAGGATGTAGATTGCATAAACACGTCATTACTGTAGGTCAGTGTTCACACCCCACAATGGGGCATATCCAGAACAATGTTTTCAAGTGTATTTACGCCTGGCGGAGATGTAAAAATGCTATTTTGTATGTTCTGAGCATGCGCGCGGCAGATGTTACACTACGTAACGCATTGTAACTCTGAGCGTAAGGGCCTTTCACGTAACAGTAGCATAACAACGTTCAAGGGTGCGTGCCTATATTACGATAGCCATAACTATGATGCAGTTACGAAATGTAGGCGAGGGATTGCATTTAATCGTACAATATGGGCGTGTTTAGGTGTGTAAGTACGTTCTGCCATTACGGCCATCAGGAGTTACGCTTAGAAAAGTTAAGGTAGAGTTTGGAAAGCGTAACACGGCTAAACTACGTCTGACCGAGAGTAGTGCATAGTAATTACGAGCGCGTAAATATGCTACACGTTGAAACGGAACGGGAACGTAGTTCTGGATCTACCCCAATGTAAATAAACACCCTGGCCACAAGATGGTATATGCTGATATAGCATAACAGTGCGTAACTGAGAAACACAATCATATGGATGCCCTTTTATAAGCATGTGCATTCCAAAAAGAAATCGACTCAGCCCTTTTTGTGTGATCCTGGTGCAGTGAGTGAGCTTTTGATTCTTTAATACCTTTCTTTCCTCCCAGTGCCTGCTGAAGAGGAAACAACACCACAGTTAAAGCGAACGAAAAGTGATGCCAGCTTTGTCCAGAGACGGTCAAAGCATTACAGCCCGGTAGAGGCTCAGAGATTAAGAAGTCACAGATTCTCCATAAATGGGCACTTCTATAACCATAAGGTATAAAGCAACTGTAGAGTTTGTTTTATTACACTTACAGGACATAATTTCACCAGGCACTGTTTATTACTAACTGCTGATGTTTCTAGCAAGGCTATATCAACATAGACCATTATTGGAGGGCTATCTTAGTGTCATGACAGTTTGCAAAATACTATGCAGCATTATTACTTCAATATCTATAAATGTTTCTTTGTTTCCTCACTTACATTAACTCATGATGTTTTATACCAAGATTACAGCTTGCCTAGCTACATGTAGGGTGTTAGATGTGTATGCCTATATTTAAAAGTCCTTTTGTATGCATGGAGAGTTAAGATCACAGCGCTGATTTCTTTTATGCCACTGGCCTATTATACTTATCTATTTTATTTCAGACTTCTGTTTTTACTCCGGCATATGGTTCTGTGACAAATGTTCGTGTCACCAGTACCATGAATACATCCCAAGTGTTAAGCTTGCTCTTGAGGAAATTCCGGGTATGTTGAAGTCTCAATCACCAGTATTTAACAAAGATTAATAAAAAAGATGGCTACTGACCCAGCATTTGGATAAAAGGGGAGAGTAATGTACACCTTTTAAATGACAAGGGGCCGTATTTACGCACACTTAGTGGGGAGTGCACGGCCCCTACACTCCCTGCTGTCGGTAGCAGACCTAGTCGTAATGGGGCTTCCCAGCCCCTGCACCCTCATTTACATGGCTAGATACAGCCATTTTAAATGAAGGGTCAGCCCCTTCTGCGTAAGTACCGATGTACATACGTTAGTATTTATGCGCTTTTCAGCCATTCTTACGCTGCCACCCACTGTAAATACGGTGGGCGGCGTAGATCTGGATCAGCCCCAATGGGCCTGATTCAGATTTAAGAAGAAGCTTGAAAGTAAGAGAGGAAAGTTACTCCTGGGCTAAACCATTTTGATTGCAGGGGAGTCATATTTCGTCTGTTGCAAACAGCATTAGAGACAAGAGGTGGTGTTTCCTATCCCAAGTCTTAATAACAGTGTAATAGTAAAGCTGATCAGTATCTAATAAAAAATCCAGGTAGCGCAAAACGTTAATATCATAAAATATAATAAAATATAATTTATTAGCACAAAGGTAAATAAAAACAATAATACACAATAGATAATTATGAAAATTGGTGTAGGACCCAAAGCAATCAAAAGCCTGACAGTAAATAGGCTTGAATTCTTTAAAAAGGTGTGAAGAATAATTGCATAAATTGACTTTACTTGCATCGGCCAGTGTAGATAAATATACTGTGGTCCACATATGTCGGACAGGGATCTCAAATAAGACCTGTGGAGCAAAGCTGCTTGATGGAAATATCAGCCAGAATCACTTGTGGAGCCAAAGTTGGATTGGCACTGTTAGTTGGAATATCGGGCTGGCTGAATGCTGAAGCTGCAAGTTAGGACACCGAAATCCTCCCAGATAGTTAAGCTGGTAAAGAGTCTTACTGTGTAGCTGATGGACAACCCAATCAAAGGATAGAAACGGTGGAACAAACAATATTCACACAGCTGTATTTACTTACACGTGTGCCGAGTGATTCAGCCATATGTCCAATGCAGATAATCAGCCAACTAGATGTGATGGCAATCCAGGCATGATGGTGAGTAGTTAGTTATTGTCCCCTCCGATAGAAGGTTTTGCATGAGGTAACAAGACTAGCACGTGGGATGGCAGAAGTACAGTTCAGCGTGGCAAGCACTCCCGTAAATCCACCCATCCGAGACCGCTGAGAAACAATGGTTGGGATATGGATCTGGGGGCAGATGCTCTCTGTTGTTAGCTCCCACATGTGTGAGAGAGCGTGCCGACAGGCAAAAAACTGATGTAAGCGATTGAGTGGACAGTAGCTATGGCCGATGAAGAGTGATAAGTTAGAGTCCTACAACTAGAAATCCTTGACGCGTTTCATTGAGATAATCTCAATTTCTTCAGAAGGCCTTCTGAAGAAATTGAGAGTATCTCAATAAAACGCGTCAAGGATTTCTATTTGTCAATTTATGCAATTATTCTTCACACCTTTTTAAAGAATTCAAGCCTATATACTGTCAGGTTTTTGATTGATTTTGGTCCTACATCCATTTTCATAATTATCTATTGTGTATTATTGTTTTTATTTATACCTTTGTGCTAATAAATTATATTTTGTTATATTTTATAATATTATCATTTAGCGTTAACTTGATTTTTTATTAAATTTTTTTTGTTATTAAGATCGGATTTAGCAGATTCTGATCCTGGGTATTTGTGCTCTAATATAATATCTTGTACCCCTGGTTTATACTGTTCCCCGTTTATCCATTTCCTGATCAGTATCTATGTACAATAAGCAATTCAAAGATTTATCCCTGCATGCAAAGAATACAATTAACTTAACTTCCCTTGAAATCAACATGGTTTGGCCAGGAGTAACTTTCCTTTCTTATTTTCAATCCCTGAATCAGGTCCAATAATTACACCATACCTGAATAGTAAACTAATGAAACCTAACAAGTACCCTAAATGTCCTTTCACTTTTAAATTATTGCACCATCTATTGTTGTCTGTCTTTAACCTCCCAGGATTTTAAACAGCATAGTATTAACTCTAACTTTTTTCTACTAAGTCTCACATAATCCCATAAAATTAAATGCAATTCTGCACATGGGTAGCCCTAATTATTGTTTAAAACTTGGATTTACTCACTGCCATATAGTTGGTTCTGTACAGCATTGCTATATTGGTGTTTTATATGTAATGTGTGAAAATGTACATTTTATACAGGTATGGTGCTTTGATTTGTAGATTACCAACTCAATGAAATAATAGTAGTTTTATTTTTTTATATAATGGAGAAGAGATGTTTTGAAGATATTGCCTAAACATTTATTTTATGATTGTACTTTGTTAAAAGAATTTTTTTGATTTTATCTTTCTCGAATATAGGTTGAAAACATCCCTTCAGAGTTTGGACTATATTTGCTTCATGAGACGGGAGGTAAGTTAGTTCATGATGTATCACACTGAGTGGAATTGCAGTTAAGAGAGATTTTTTAAACAATATAAGTGGTAATTATAAAAGCAAAGAGAAAAGTTAAAGCCAGATCACTATATATATGATATATATATGATATACTAGTAAACTAGTAAACTATAAATCCTCCAATTGGGTATATCAGAGGCCCAAGTAATCATTACCTTACCAAGACATTATGTCTACTGAAAATGGTTTAATTCTATCGTTTCATTGCGTATAGTGCGGCCTACATACATCTTGCCACATTTACAAGTGCCATAGGGCTGGCTACCTTAACTTAAGGTTCAAAGTTGTGTGCGTTAGGTGGCAAAATTAGGAACGTAGTGGGCTAACTGCACACAGAATTCCCCATTTAAATGCTTCCCTCCACCCATTCTTCTTATCAACGTTCTTAAGTTGGCCCTGAATGCCCCTTTATTTTTAATTCCTTACAAATCTAGATGAACTAGTTTCGGAATGGTTATTCAGAGCCATCCCTTTCTTAAGTCCTATGTAGCTTGCGTAAATAAAGTTACGATGCATGCACTTATTGTGCCTTCTTAAATTTATACACCTAAAAAGCCACCATTCTTTATTCCTGTGCTGCCCCCATGTAAAATGTGGGGTTGCGTGCATTGCTGCAAACTCTCATTTTAGATATACACACTGCTGACAACTAGCTGTTGGCCGTGTGTATTTTAGAACATGGCTTCATTCCGAAAATCATGCCACAGAACCGTCACCGACCCAATGCTTCCCGATGCTCTGTCGAATGCACAAGTTAGTGCAGAGGACAGAAATCTTAGGGTTAGGCTGGGGGGAGGATAGAGTTAGGGTAATGGAAGGGAAGGGTTATGGTATGAATTAGCATAAGGGTTGGGGAAAAAGCTTACCTGTCTGCGGCAGGGCAGGAAGTTTCTGAGGAGCTCTGTTTTCCGCAATGCAGCATCAAAAACGGCACTTTCGAAAAAAGGCCGTTCTCAGCAGCGACCCACACCCTAAAACTTAGGCGGCTCAGAAATCTGGATTGCACATATCGACTTAACACAGCCCTTACAGTCAATCTTTCCCTTCTCCCACCTTCCATACTTGCTGGATATAACCTGCTCCATCCCACCCACTGTTGGAAAGAAGTTCTAGCACGGAAGTCTTTATCCTGAGGGTCCAATCCTAGCGATTGGGAAGATGTTCCCTTGTAGTAAGTCTGAATCTGGACCTGTCTGGCAAATATGTGACATAATTTATTGTTTTTTTCTTTTTTTATGTTTCAACAGAAAGAACGAGGTTAGGGGAATATGAGTTCCCCCTTATCTGCAGGATACTGCATAGCCCTTGTGAGAGGATTGCCCGGTTATTCCTTATGGAGACTGATCTTGGAGAAGAGGTCTCACATGATGTAAGACAGCAGACATGCATATTTATATAAAATTTACCTTAAAGTACAGCGAGGTACTATTTTGTATTCAGCACCTTCCTGTAACATGAAAGATGGTGGTGGTGTACCTCATATGTATCAGAGAATGGACCTGTCGTGCTCTCTTGCATGTGGCTGGAATGTGCTGAATGCCAGGGTAAGGTGGTGAATGTGGAGAGAATGTTGCTAGGTAGCAGAAGAGGGACCCACTGCCTCCATATTAAATGAGGCTTATTCTTTCAGTAATAAATATGCAATAAATGCACTGTTCTGGCTGTGGTGGCATTAGAGGCTGCTTCAAGATGGCAGTGGTGGGTCCCTCCTCCGCTACCTATCAACATCTGGTCCCTGCTGCTAGGTAGCAGAGGAGGGACCTATCACTGCCACTTGAAGCAGGCTGCAACATACTACCGCCACCGCCGATATTAAAGGTAGGAGAAACAGGAGTTACAGTGGCAAAGAAGGGGATATAATGTGGAAAGTTTTTTTTAAGTTTATTCTGCTCCTGGCCATTGTGTATGTGCAGTCAAGAAATTCACATGTAGAAATCTACTGTATGGTACAAAAACGTGCATCTGCTCGATAGTGTTATCGCGGATGCCATTTACATCCAGCAGCGTAAGCAGCAGAGTAAAGCCGTTTACTCCCCTCTCTCTCTTTGTCGGATGAATATAGTCTTGATCTGGCCCCAGACCCGTAAGTGCAATTCAGCGATGCTGTAGGTGTGTGGACTGTAGGTGTGTTGATTTAAGTACGGATGTGTTTCCTTATTGTGAAGCACAAGGATGCCCTCTAGGTATTTAACATTAATCAGTATTTTTTTAAAAAATGTTAATTTACAACTCTAAACTACTTTGTATTTATCTCTACACCATTATATTGCTATTAAATGTTGAGATTTGTTTTTTGATAATATAATAATGGCGCATTGTAAGTTTAACCCTTAATGTGCAAAAATACTGTCTGATGAGCGCTTAGAGGTTAGATGACAATATAATGAGCCTCAGTATTTTTAGGCAGATTGTAATGAGTGATGAGGATAATCGCAGAGATTGGGTGGTGACACCCCAAAAGAAAAATAGCAAATAAACAAACAATAGTCTGCGCTTAAATCATTAATCACTCAAACTAACTAAATAAGTGCAAGCATATGATACATACAAAAGATATGAATAAGAAAAATGTATTGATAATAAAAATTAATTAAAATAACCACTCGCTAAATAAGTGCAAAAAGGGAAAAAATGATTAATTAGGCACACGGATTATATCAGATGTTGCTTGGAATATAGACCATTGTGATAATACAAAAAATGAATAAAAATATATATAAATATAATGTCCAAACAATATGTAAATATTGCACTTGGGGGAATGAATATGAATATTGTAAACTTGTAGTTGAGAACCACTGAGTAAATACAATGATACAATGTAGCTTATCTTGAGCTGTAATTCAACAAATGTCCGTTATTGCAACAGTGAAAAAATAAATAAATAAAAAGACCAGCTGGTAATAATGAATAGGTTTCGTGCTCTGAGAAAAACAACAATAGCACTAGTATAAAAAAGTGGCAGAATTTCTTCTTATTGCTTCAATAAATTTGTCCAACAATACTTATATCTCAATAGTGGACAGGGTATAAGCAAATGAATAAAAAACCAGCAATGCCTCCAATGGTGAACATGGTTAACTCATAAGTAACTCTCCTCATGAATGTGTAAGCCCAATAGATGGTAACAGCATAGGTAGCCAGGCGTATATCATATATGCATGAAACAAATGCCAAAAAATGAGGAAGATTATACTTGCTGCTCTGAGTAACTAAGGGTATCGCTGTGCAGTAGTGGCAGATGGGTAGGAGTGAAGACTGCCGGCGGGCATCCCCGCCGCGTGCACACTCTTGTCAGCTATGCAGATGGTTTGGGTTGAGGAGGGATAGCAAAGGTCGGCAAGTCCCGCTGGTTGGAGAACCACGTGAAAAATGAATAAAGTGAGTGGAGGCGGGATCAATGCGACGCGTTTCGTCGCTGGAATAGCGACTTTCTCAAGCAAATAATCCGTGTGCCTAATTAATCATTTTTTTCCCTTTTTGCACTTATTTAGCGAGTGGTTATTTTAATTAATTTTTATTATCAATAAATTTTTCTTATTCATATCTTTTGTTATGTATCATATGTATCATATGCTTGCACTTATTTAGTTAGTTTGAGTGATTAGTGATTTAAGCGCAGACTATTGTTTGTTTATTAACCCTTAATATGCCCTGGAACAATGAGCTACCTGTGTAATGTATGCTAATTGCTATTTATATACTTTTTTACAATTTAAGGTTTTTTTATTATTTATATTCTATTTGAATACATTTTAAGTCATTGTAATCAACTTTTTATATAAAACATTATTTTAATGTTTTATTTATTAATTAAAAAAAATAAACATTTTGCCCCTTTAGCCACACATGCGGGACTAAGTCTGCCGTCCATGTCTGTGAATCAGTCGCCTATGGTTTCTGTGCGTATGTTTGAGTTCTGGCCATGCGCAATTGTAATTCATTACCCCCCCAAGTTTGTATAATACATTAATATTAGCTATATGGTATACCTATATGCAGGGACATATAGATACATTTTCCTTTTTATCCTGTGTATTCGGATTGCATTTTGTTCTGCGCATTCTCACACATCCATGCTACCTGAATAGAATACAGTGAGCTCTATCAAGGCTTCTGATAAATGATGCTTCAGACAGGGATGGTGATTTGCGTTTGTAAGTAAACATGACTTGGTATTACAATGTACAGTATAGGGGTGCTAACAACCAGTGTACTGACCCAGACTTTGAAATGCCATCATTTTAGGTAGGGTATAGGTATAAGAAGTCATCCTATGCAAGGACACTGTTTACCATTCAACAGGTTGTTGATACCCACCAATTCGGTGTTTGGATATCTGAACGTTGAAATATCAGATCTTTGGCTCAAGTTCATGGTTGTTAATGTAAGGGTTGCGTAAAGTAGATGTCTTTTTATTGTATGGTTTTTTATTTTATTTATGGCACCATATTTGGAAACTGAAATTAAAGGCAGTGGTTGTAGGTTGCCATTTAATGTTTTGCACAGCTTTCAATCCATAATCCATTTTTCATTTCTAGGTGGCCCAGTATATAAAGTTTGAAATGCCAGTGCTGGATAGCTTTATTGAGAAACTGAAGGAAGAAGAAGAGCGAGAAATTTACAAACTGACTCAAAGGTATGATAATTGCTAGGTGAATCCTAAAGATTTATGTTGGTTAACTTATGTCTAAGAAATTCAGCAGCAGTCATTACAACAAAAGTAGATGCAACAGAAACTATTATTCCCCTCTGGCTTTGAGGACGTATATAAATGCACAATCCAATTCTTTTAACTCAGTGATAGACATATACTCAGAACTGAGGTTTGTGACTAAATTAAGGGCTCTGTTTACTCTCCTGAACATTCCTCTGTGAATGAAGCTGAACCAGACTCGCTTATCTTCACTGCCAGCCTGGCAGCTTCGGACTGGTTTGCTGGAAGTAATGCTATAACGCCAGCCTGAGATGGCGTTATTTTTATGCCGGGAGCAGAGTGTAAAACTCTGCTCCAGCATTTAGTAAATATAATGAAGTGCCGGTCCGCTCTGAAAAAAAGGGTCCGGCGAGGCGATGCAATATTACATGGAGAGGTAGAGGAAAGCACTATGGGTGTATATTCACCAAACCATATATGATCGCATAAGTAAATATATAAATGAAAAAATTTATGTTAAAGCGGCATACAGGTAAAACTCTCAAAGTTCATATTCTTCAGACTAAAAATCCTTAAAAGTAAAAATCTATAAAAAGTCACTTTTATACATTTATATTTTTACTTATATTTATATATTTACTTATGCAATCATGTATGGTTTGGCAGATATACACCCATATAACTTTCTTCTACCTCTCCTTTTATTTTATTTGTTTATGCTATTTGAAGGTTGGAACCTTTTTTGGGGTTGATTGCTGCTGCAATCGATTTGGTGCTTTTAAAGTGATATACCTGTATTTTTATGCGATATTTTCATGGATTGCCATGGATCCATTAACCTCATTTTCATACGATAATGCCCATTTTCACATGAAAATGGGTATTAACACATGAAAATGAAGTTAGTAAATAGAGTCCTATATCAGATCCTGTACATTGCTGTTTTCAGTTGGTTCTCCGGTGTTGCCCTCTAGTGACCGAAAACTGGAAGGATGATAAACTTATACAACAAAGAAGATTTGTTTTTGCAGCAATTTGCTATGATTACAATCCTGATTTACTAACTCAAAGAAAACTGTAATAGGCTGATGTAACATAAATAATTTAATATCAATATATGGGATATATAACTTCAAAAACTGTAACATGATAAAATAACAATTTCCCTGAATTCAGTGCAGAAAGCTGTCCTCAGGTTGAAACATACATGCTGGAAATCAATAAGGAATTGGTAATTCTTTCATTCATCAAAGGGGTCTAAAGAATCTGAGAAATACTCTTCATTGCCTCAATAATAATCAATGGCAATGCAATACTAACTTATTACATTAGATGCTAACATTAGTCTAAACCTTACTACTAATGACTGATTTATACAAAATACCACAGACTAAAGTAGACTATATTTAAGTATGTAGCAATATTTACATTCAGCATTATCTTCTGATGTCAAACATTCTTTGTTTACTTTCACAGTTCTACAAGTCAACATTACATTGGTAATTCTCTCATTATTTTGTCTCTGGATTAAATTCTAGTTACTAGTAATTACTATACAATACAGACTGAATCATAGTAATACACACTGCATCATAGTCACAACCATACTAAATACAGGCTGCATCTTAGTAACTGCCATGCAAGACAGGCTTCATTTTAGTCACCACTATAAAATACACATCGCATCCTAGACAGAACCAAAATAAATAAAAAAAATAATACAGTAATAAAAAAAACAAGAATGAAGGGTGCTGCTCAAGAACTTAAAATCAAATTTTTTTATGTTATGCTAATACATTTTATAAACAAAACAAAAAAATTTTAATAAAATAAAAAGGTGTTCATAAAAAGCAGTATTTTCCCACATTACAGTAGTATTTAAAATGTGATAATTGACCAGCTGGTTTTACTAACCTAAAAGTCCACTGGTATAGTTCTTGTTGTCAGCAGTTGTTTGTTAATAGTATTCCATCAATAGTTTGTGTAACAATCAGCTGAAAGTTGAGAAACTATTATTATTCAGTGGCCAAGTTTAACTCAAAAGGCCATCTGTGTGAACTGAAACTTTAAGCTCAAGACTGTTTATGTAGTTATCCCTTCAGAGATATTAGTAGCTTCCATAAACAGTTAATATGTCTTTACATCAATATATATATTACAACTTCCTTATTAGGTTCCAAAATCTTAGCCTTCTGATATATACATTTCCTTTGCGTTTTATGTTGTAAAGTTAAAGACCACACACAACATGTAGCAAAATAATGAAAACATGACAATTAGTCAAAACCATATAGGGCCCGATTCAGTTATCTTCGCACCAGCATATTTGCTGTGTAATGCTAATTCCATTTATTTTTAATTGTGGACTTTTATGCGATCCTCATAGAGGTGTGCATAAAAATCTGCAAATTTACTGTGAATGATGGGAAAAAGCGCAGCGCCAGCATTTTCCCGTCATCGCGGCAAATTGAATAAACTGGCTTATAGAAGATGATTGGAACTCTGGAGCTACAGAAATAAGTGCATCTGATAGTAAGCTAAGTGTCATACACAAACTAATCAACTTGGGACTGGAATGTCTGGTGGTGGGGTTTTCACAGCATATTTGGGCTGTGGCCATTTGGATCATGGAAAGAAAAACATGAGAAAAGGCACTTACTTATACAACATTGTAGAACTAAATATTTCACAACTTGTCTGGCTCTTTAACAAAAAAAGGACTTTCTTAGTAGTACAAAGTATAACTATACCAAATTAAAAACAAGGCCTGGTGGACTTCCACTGGCCATGCATCCAAGATGGCCAAATCCTAACTGAACCGAGCAAAAATCTTTGCTTATCCATTGATCCAGTTTAAGCATCGGGATAGATGCAGATTCCCTGTTAAAACGTAACTCCAGCTAGTGATCAAGTTTATTGGGAACCGTGGACACTTTCTACATCCCCAGAGCCTACCTCTATCTTTGGGGCTACATTGCCACTGTTACGTGCTGCAGTGATATTCCCAGCAGCATGTACTCTTTCACCCAGGATACTTTAGCGGTCAGGATATAGCCCTCACTGCTAGCTGGCTCTGTGTTCCCCTTGTTGTTGCTAAGCAACTGAAATGCACTAGCACAATCAGGCCTACAAAAGCCACCCTAGGTTCTAGCCTAAATAATACCTTTCAGTATTCAGACCAACCAGAGCTGGGAGGCTCTCAGCTCTGATTGGTTGTTCAGTGTTTACATTACCAGCAAGGAGAACTCTCCCGTTAGTAATATTGTATGTTTTAGCCATTTTGTCAGTTTGCATCTGGTTTAGTACAGCAGGATTCTTGTCCAGCTTATTTTCTATTCTGCTGTTCGATTTTCTTGTATTGGTTCTGATGTCCCTGCTCTTGTCTTCCCTTTTCTTGCCATTTGTTATTTCTGTCATATACCCCTGCTCATTTCTGCTATCTGACTTCCTGGCTGGCTACCCTCTGCTTTATCTGTTTATGTGTATCAATTTTTAGTTACCTATATGTATTATCCTCCTGTGTACTCATCCCACCATGCCAGTCCTATTCTTCTATTCTCCCAGTACCTGTCCCAGTCCTCTCCAGGTATATGTTGTCTGTGTTCTGGACACAATCCTAGGGTTTAGCTCTGTCGTGTCTTGTCGTGTTCAGTTCTTGTCTGTTCTCAGTCCTGGGACAGTTTTCCCCCATCTTTGGCAAGTACTGGTTCTTGTCTGTGTTGGTGTCTGTGGTGGTCCATTCCAGTTCGGTCTCCTATATTGTTTATTTGTGTTATGTCAAGTCCTGCCATGATGTATAACTGCCAAACCCTCCTCGCTACTCTGGGAGCTGCCAATGAGGGCCGTGAGCCACACAAGTTTAACCCACCATGAGGGGCTCTAGCGAAGACTGGAAACCAGAACCACCACCTCAAAGCTCTCTTGTCTTTTAGGTCTGGATATTGGGGTTCCTTAACCCATTAAGGAAGAGGGGACACTGTTATATCTGTCCCCTCTTCCTTGATGGGTTAAATCTATAATCCTGCTTATCTCAACTATCTATGTTTATTACTGGCTTCATGCTTTCCTTTCACCAGTGTGTTTATCTCTCTGTCATTAAACCTTGCTACCTTCTGCCTTTATCTGTTTATGTGTATTCATTCCTAGTTACATGGTATCTGTACTATCCCCACTGTACCAGCCCTGTTTCCCAGTACCTGTCCCAGACCTCTACAGGTATCTGTGTTCTGGACACAATTTTAGTCTGGTTCTCAGATCTGTCGTGTTTTGTCGTGTCCAGTTCTTGTCTGTTCTTAGACCTGTATTGTCTATTTGTGTGATGTGCTGTCTTGCCATGATGTACGACTCTCAAACCCTCCTTGCTACTCCATGAGCAGCCACTAGGGGACGCAACCTGATGGGTGCCAAACGCACAAGTCTATCACCACTATCAGGGGTGAAGACCAGGCCCAAGTTAGACTATGCGCTCCGATGTGTGGTTAACCTGGGTAACATAACAGCCAAAAGCCACATGAAATCCTAGGTCCTAGGCTACTCATTAACCCTCCAGTGACTCTTAAAATCCCTCAGCTGTGGTACTACACTGGGACTTACATATGACAAGGCATTAAGTACGCACAGAGATATGCAAGGAAGTTAAGGTAGGGTTCTGAACACATAAGACAGCTAAGTTATGTACAGGCGAGGGGAGTGCCGGGGGGGAGGGGGGAGTGCATTAACTTTACTAGTGCGCAACTTCAGCACGCTTGCATACATAAAATGACCTATCTGGATCAGGCTCATTGGCTGTATGTTTGGAGTTGTTGTCGTGCTGCAGAATAAATTTGAATTGAATTAAACCCCTCCCTGATGGTATTGCATGAGAACAGGGCACCCCTCCAGCTCTCCTAGGTGTGGATGGTGGATACATGCTCAGGAACCTACTTTAAAGACATCTCTGTGTGTGTGGAATACTGAATTGTACATAAGGCCTTAGAAAAGAATTTTCTGTACAATTTAAATAACAATGCCCACACACCATGCGTATCTTGTACGCATGTTGAGTAAACAACAACTGTATTTTTATAAAAATGAAATTCTTGTGGTGGGGAAACTATTGGCAGACATGACTAGGACACATTGCTGAGCTATGGACAGACTCTCACTCTTCTCTTCCCCTGACCAAATCTGATAATATATTTCAAGCGTTTCATGATTATTTCTCCAATTTGTAGACAATCCTTCCTTACAGACAAACTCTAATCTGAGTGAACTTTCCTGCCTAATTACCCAACAATTTGGATTTAATATTGTTGGCCAAAATCATGGCCAACAGGTTGCCTCCCTACTTACTGATCATCAATGGAGGCTTGTCCTAGGAGGCCTAATCCAAACTTAATAACGACAGCTAATTTACACATGCTGCATGTGTAAACCTGGCTGTGGGAACGCACTGCCCATGTGCACGGCAGATATTCTGCATTGTAACTCTGATCGTACATAACTTGTACGTAAATCCATACAATAGTTTGTGACATCCCTACACAAGCTGATTATACGCATTGTGGGAGGAAGGCATTTAAATTGTACAGTATGGGATGGGTTAGGCACTTATTTTCACCAAGGTGATACATACGATCAGAGATACACAAGGAAGCCCAAGCATGGTGATAACCAGGGGAACCAGAAAGGGTTGTCTCTTATCAACATTGTAGCAACCAGTGAGATTGAATTATCTGCACATGCAGATGACTTATTGACTTTCCTGGGCAACCCACAATTTTCTCTGAGTCCCCTGATGACTAGATTGGAATAATTTAGGTGTCATGTTTTAATGTTAATTTTGATAAGTCACAGGCACTGTTCATCCAGCTTGAGCTCAAAGTCTTAATCTTAATAGGGCCAGGAGTGGGCTCTTTTATCTGTGTCCACATTCCCAAAAACATTCACCAGCTGTATAGCACAAATATTATACCAATGCCAAGGGTGAAACAGAGATGGAGGGCTGGAGCCAATTGTAACTCTCATATGTAGGTAGAGCGACCTTCTTGAAAATGTATTTTCTGAGACTGTTATACCTACTACAGGTCCTTCCCTTATTACTTAGCCATAAGCATACCTCTAGGGTAGACATCATTTTACTTACATTTATATGGGGTCGAAAGAAGGCTCGAATAGGCCAATGGTACTCACTAAAACCAAATTGCCCAATTCAGACACCTTTGCAATTGGTTGCAGAATAAAACTTTTATTTGGAACAAAGTTTTCTACCTTGTCTTTATATATGATAGTTCCTCCATCTGCATGACCAGGAGGTGCCAGGATGTGGGATAACCCTCTCCTTATGACCACACACAAGCACTGGTTTTTTATACACCATCAATATTCACTCAACCCCCACTTTTTCCTTTACTTACTCATAATATGGAAACCCTCATTTTCAAGACTGCATGGCTGGCTATCCCTTTACACTGGCTAAAAGAGGGCATACATTCTATTCGATCCCTTAAAGATTGTGGTACAAAACACCCCCTTAACTTTCCTTAGACAAGCATCAAATTTCTAGACCGCCATAATATGGCACTTTTGCAATAGCAATATTATATTAGTGGTGCTATTAGGTGATTTTCCCAATAGACTGGCAAAAGCAATTTGACAAACTTTTACACATAGGTTTGAATTGAAGTGGGATCTCCTATGCAAAGCACCTATCAGGGTTCTTCCCTAGACATCTCTGATCACATGGCTCATTACTGAGCAGCCACACTGTGGTAATGCCAGTGGTTGTAGTGTTTACTTCTGCCAGTGCATCAAAGATACTCTGTGGTGTGCTGATCCCTTTAACTGTGGGTGGGGTGTCTTCAATGATGTGGGGTCATTCGACATACAAGCATAGGTCTCAAGCTGGCCACTGTTCACAGTTGCATGCTGAGCAGAACATATAAAGATCACCATGGTTAGATACTCGATCAGTGAGGCATTTTTTTTCAAAGAAGAAGATATACCTGATGATTTATTTTTTAAGAAGCCTTTTTAAAATATTTCTATGTGTTATTCTTGTAAATCTACTATGACCATCAGTCATCCTAAAAGCCTGGGTGCAGGATTTCTCCTCACTTGTAACAAATCTTCTGCTGGAGGATTGATCAAGCTTATTCCCGCAGTAATGTATTCAGTAATACAGTAATGTTACTAAATATATATCATTGGGCATACCTGTCCCCTTTGAGATGTGCCCAAATTGGTCTGTCTGCCAAACATCGTTTCCCCGAATGTGGGGCTCCTGAGGCGGATTTGTGTCACTGGCTTTGGGGCTGCACAGTAATCAAACTCTTTTGGATCTGGATCTGGAGATTCTCAGTATATTCTTTTAGTGGGAACTTTTCCTCTATCCCTGGAGTAGGCCATTTTTGGCAGTAGCGTACAAGGATGAGGCAGGTTGTACAAAATTACTTTTATCAGTCTCAGCCACAATAAAAAAGAGCATTATCCAGGTTTGGAGTGTGGGTCCCCGATGCGAACAGCCCTATTTCGATAGGGCCATTCGCTCTCAGCCAGTTCCGAACTAGCTGGGATATCGATTGCTTATGCCTCAATGCATAGCAACCGATCTCCGGAGCACTGAACACGGTGCTCCGAAATGTAAGCAACCCCACTCCCTAACCTTAAGTCTCCCCCCACCGCAGCCTAACCCTAAGTCTCGCATACTCACCCATTCATAACAGCTGTCATTCGAAATAGAGACAGCCGAAGGCAACTTTTGGCTGTCCCTACTTTGTAATTACAGCCATTGTTGCAGGGACTCGCAACAGATTTAGAGCTTGCCCCCTTTCCCTGTTTTTTGAGATAAACTCTATTATACATTCTGTATCGTTTGGCTGGAGTTAATATCACATAAGTAGACACTCTTTAAAGACCGTTTTAAGATAATTTTTAAGCTTAAATACGGTCCAGTGTTCTTGCCTCACACTTACGGTAATTAGTATCACATGGCGATCCCATAGTGAACCTCTGCAGCCAGGGTTTCCGGTAGCAGGACAATAATAAATCAGGATCCAGTCCAATATCATTATTTTTGTGGGGACTGAAGAACTTGAAGATTCTATCAGGGCCTTGTCATTTAAAAAAAAAAATGTTTAATTAAATGGTTTTCTTTTGCATATTAACAGCTTAGACAGAAATTGCGAGTATCAGTTACTGTGCAAATGATGTTCTAATAGTTTTATGTATATCATAATCCTTTATTTCTCTTGCAGATACAATGCTCTCCGCTTGATACTGCTGGAAAGGTTGCAGCAACTGACACATAATGAAAGTTTTGCTTGAACTAAACACAAGAACCCTGATTGTTAGAGTGATACTAGAGTTACCATGTACTCTACAGGTCTTGAATGATGGAGTATTCAGCTGAAGCAACTCATGGCTCTTTATTGTAAATTTTGTTGGGTTATTTATGCAACCTGAGCCTTCAAGTGTTTTTAGGAAATACTTCCTACAGCTGCCTCACTACCAGAACCGCGCAGCAAATGTAACCTAATCACAATAGCAAATTCCATGTATTCCTCTCCAGAAATCATGTAAAAGTGAATATTACAATAAGGAAAACACTGTTATTATAGTTTGATGCGTAAAATCAGCAATCTCAAATAAGGTTTTTTTTTCTTGCAATAGAGTTATGTAGCATTCTTGTATATGCATTTTCAAACTAATTTTTATGGCTACCAGACCCAAGATGTGATGTGATAAAAAGGGTGCTAGTTATTAAAGCTAAACCATCTCAGCTAGCCATTACAATGCCTTCTTGCTTTCTTCATTGCGTGCTATATGAATGTAGTGAACTGTGGAAAATCTACATAATAAAAAATAGCAGCCTTAATGACTCAAACCAAGTGAAACAAAAATAAGTGGAAAGTTTCTATAAAACTACTTCTTTAAGACTACCATAGTACTTTCTGTTTAAGCAATAAAACTATGTTTTAACAGCCTGCTGCTTTAAAGCTAAAATAAATGTGTTTGTGTAATTGTATTGTAGCAAAATATAATACCTGAATAATTTGCTTTTAATTAAATATTTCCAGTTTCACCTTAAACAATAACAACCTCCCCATTGCCAGAAGTTATGCTGTAGTTACAAAAAATACTTGCCCAAAGCCCTTTATCACTTTCCTCAAGGGCTATATATCATGGTTGCCTACTTTTGAAAAATCATTTCAGGGAGAAAAGTAAAAAGCATAGGGGCGGTCCCTGCATCGCCGGGGGCGAGGTCCCTGCGTTGCTGGGGGGAAGGTCTCTGCGTTGCCAGGGGGGAAGGTTTCTGCGTTGCCAGGGGGGAAGGTTTCTGCGTTGCCAGGGGGGACACTCCCTGCATCGCCGGGGGGGCCGTCTCTGCGTTGCCAGGGTTTGTGTATGGGAATCCTGCAAAGTATCTAGCCCCCCCTCAGTGTCTCCCATCATGTGCCTTCAGCCCCCCCTCAGTATCTCCCATCATGTGCCTCCAACCCCCCTCAGTATTCCCCATATGTGCCAGTATTCTCCTCCATGTTTCTCCAGCCTTTCTCCTTTTTACTTACCTTTGTGTCCCGCTTTCCGTCCTCCTCCACAGCACTCTTCTGACTTCTCACTTGCCGACTCTCCTAGCTCTGCAATGGCTGGTGTCTTCTGGCTGGCACGTTGGAAACAGCGCGTCGGTAATGTCATCCGACGCATACGCAAATCACTTTTACGGATAGGTGAATTCTAGGGTTACCATCTCTTCAACAATAAAATCACGGACACAGACCCCCCCCTCCCCTCTGAAAAACCTTGGAAATTACATTTTTTTTTTTTTTTTTTTTTTTTTTTTTTTTACTTTGCTTCAACATATATACAGTCCTACAGATAATCTACCCACACTTTACACCCCCACTGTGCCCACATAATATTACCATTACACTCAACCCCCACATACTATAACCACAAATTCCCCCCACATGCTATAAACTCACATTACCCCCACCCTGCATGCTATAACCTCACATTACACCCACCCCACATGCTATAACCTTACATTACCCCCCCTCGCATACTATAACTACACATGATGCAGCAGTCGGAGCACTGAGTATGTGACAATACAGTGCACAGGGAGTCCGGGAGATCTCCCAGGATTCCGGGAGTCTCCCGAACATTCCGGGAGACTTGGCAACCATGACTTAAATTATATACATAAATTGAACAATGAACCTACCTTCTACTGAATTTTGATGGACTCATTTACTTTTCCTGTAGCATCTGATCAATTCCTCTGCATTATCAAATCCTCCAACATGACGCATTCAGTAGGTACAATATACTCTGCTCCCTTTGTTTCTGTGGCAAGCAGATTAACACCTGCCTTTCATGCACCTGTTTTACATTTACCTATAAATAGATTGAGCAACTTCCATTCTGTTTTACAATATACTCGGCAATATTGTTTTAATATTATCATTGTTCTCTGCTCCCTTTGTTTCTGTGGCAAGCAGATTAACACCTGCCTTTCATGCACCTGTTTTACATTTACCTATAAATAGATTGAGCAACTTCCATTCTGTTTTACAATATACTCGGCAATATTGTTTTAATATTATCATTGTTCTCTGCTCCCTTTGTTTCTGTGGCAAGCAGATTAACACCCCCTCGCATACTATAATTACATATTACCCCCCCTCACATACTATAATTACACATTATCCCCTCCCCTCACATACTATAATTACACATTACCCCCCTCCCCCTCACATACTATAATTACACATTACCCCCCACATTACCCCTCGTTACGCAGCGTCAGCGGTACACAAACACAGCACCTGGACCGTTACGTCCAGGCTCTGTGTATGTGTTGCTATGGCAACACATACACAGTGCCCAGACCGCTGCGTCCAGGCACTGTGTACGTATTGCCATAGCAACACATACACAGTGCCCGGGTGCATGTGACAATACAGTGTCCGGGAATAATACTATTCCTGGACATTGTATTGTCTCCGGGAGAAAAGGGTCCTCTCCTGGGAGTCCGGCAGATCTCCCGGGATTCTCCTGGACATTCCGGGAGAGTCGGCAACCATGCTATATACCTTTTGGAAGGTTAACATTAATAAATTGTAACTAATACAAACTGTGTAACCTTTTAGTGTTCTTTCTTAAATCAAACAGTATACTAAATGCTGTTTTACATGGGAAGGGCGTGTTCTTCCACTGCTATCAGTCTGGAGCTGCAGCAAGGTCAATGTCTGACCAGTAATATTGCAGTTTCCATGGAACAACCACACATGTTCTAAACCAGAGTTGCAGACTCTCCCGGAATATCTGGGAGACTCCCGAAATTCACACAGTTCTCACAGTATCCCAGGAAAGCCAGCAAATCTACTGCAAGTCCTTCCCCTCTGCCTCTCATTATAGTAATCCCTAGAATTACTAGTGATAGCCAGGACTTGATGACGTGATTTTTGTCATTAAGTCCCTTCCACCCCTGAACACTATTTTAGTAGTGTAGAATTTTAGTAGTGTTTGACAGGGAATGCAATTTGCATCATCTCCCGGAGAGAAGAGATAGAAAGGAGGCAACCCTGTTGTAAAATGGGGGAGGGGAGGTTAACTCACCTGCGCTGCTCCAACGAGTGATGGATGTTACAGTAGGGGTGGTAGAGGCAGCTGAGGTCCAGATTGGCAGAATACATTTATGGTGCGGTAATGGGATTGCCCTGCACTCTTCTACTGCCACCTACACATAAGGTCTTACACAGATTTACAAATAAAATTCTTAGATTTATTAGCACAAATCTGGCAAACCTCAAACTGACAGTATATTGGGACCACAAAAACACTAATGCTGCATTCACATATGCTACGGCAATATCCTGGGTCTTACAATGCGGGAAATTGCCATGTCAAACAGATCATCCCAGGGTCACAGACCCTGGAATGATCTCTTTCACTCTGCAGGGTTGACCCAGGTTGACCCAGGATATTCTGGGACCTGGTGTGCCCTGACAGTGTGACGGGTGGCGCATGGCTTCTGGCAAGAGATTTGTTTACTATTGCCATAGCATTAGTAAACAAATCTCTCCAATCAGTTTTTTTGTATGCAACCTGGGTAGAAAAACCCGAGTTGCACCTTCCATATTGCATGCCAACCCGGGAAAAACCCCTTCTTTTCTCTTCCAGGGTCATTAAACCTGAGAAAAGGACCCGAGGACCTTTCACAACACACCTCAATCCAGGTTGTTGGGCCTTGCACCGATAATAACTCAGGTTTTTTGGTGGTGATGTGAAAGGGGTATAGCGCAGTTAACCACAAATTGTGGTCCCAATACACTGTCAGTTTGATGTTTGTCAAATTTATGCTAATAAAGCTTAGAATTTTATTTGTACATCTGTGTACATCTTATGTGTAGGTGGCAGTAGAAGAGCGTGTGGCAATCCCATTCCCTCACCAACCCTGTTCTAAATCCACATCTCCTACATTTTTCTTTTCACAGCAGTAAAGAAAAAGTACAACAAGCTAATCTAGTTAGCAAATTTTGCATAAACATACTACATAAGAATGTATAAAAGAGAAAAAAATCAAGCCATGACAAATGCTTGCAACGATGAGAAAAATTAGGAGCCACACAATAATAAGCAAACACAAGGCCTGCATGTGGCCACAGCAAATGCTATTGTCTCCATGCTTTTCCATTGACTCGCCTACAATATAACCATACCTCCCAACTGTACCAATACCAGCAGGACAGTTACTATTTCAAATAACTGTCCTGCTCACCTGTTTGTCCAAGGCTTTTTTGTTTACTGTGTAGATTTTGTCCTGCGGCCACGCCAATGATAAATGAGTGGGGTTTGGGTGGAGTTGGGGCGGAATCAGGGAACGAGATTATATGACCATTTTAAAGAGCTTATATGACCATTTTTGGGTTTGTTAATGTTGGGAGGTATGCCTAACTAGCATTATTCTCATTTATCCATATTACAGTAGCTTAATGGGGCGAATACTCACAGTATATTAGCCAAGAACTACCCAAAAATATAAAGCATACTATACCATGTGCTTAACCTGGCCATAACCTGTATGATAATGTAGAAGTTGGGTAACCAGTGTAAAATTCTCTATGTGAATGTAAAATACTTTAGGCACAACACTACTGCATAATATTGCCTCCATGCCTTCGGCTCCAGTCACCAGGACTGAAGACTTTTTTTGCAGATCTGGAATATTCTGACAACATGTATGTTATGATCCAATAGCAATAATACAAATGCTGCTACTTTATAATAGTGCTGACTTTCCATATTTGATTAAACGGGTATTCATGGAGATATGATGGCACATGATAGTTATTGATGTAAACTGTAACTCGTACTTGTCATAATAAATTTACATCTACCATTTACTTTGAAGATTTTGTAACTGTAATAAACTTATGTTGTTTTGTTTTTAAGCCACTAGAATGAATGTTGTGATTTTTTTTATCTACAAGATTTAACATTGTAAAGTTCCAGTCACAAAGCCAAAAATCAACAATGATACTTTTGACACCATAATGCCAGCTGTATCATTGCCAATAAGATTTTAAGATTAACAATTATAATGTGGATAGGGAGTACCATGCCAAAAACATTATGTATGTATGACATTGTATAACATTGTATACATTTTATGACAATGTATGACATTCCACCCATTCATAACACTGACATTTACAAAATCGTTAATATAGTAAAAAATATAAATAAAAATAAAATACAATATAATTCCTTACCTTGTCCACACTCTGGCTTCTGGCTCTACTGGCACTATCTTATAGAAAAATACTCATCTGCTATCCCTGTTGGCATTTTAGTGCTGGCACGTTAGCTGTTGGCATTCAAATCAGCAAAATTACATGCTACATAATTTAATGTCTTATTTTTACAATTAATAATCTGCTGAAAAATTAATTGATCTACACAAGTAGCAATTTACTTGTTACAGGTGTATTATGTATCATGCATACATAATGATCATTTTCATTAAATGCAAAAATGTGAAAATAGAGAATTGTCAGAACAAAAAGTCAAACAAATGTGATTATGGACAAGATCAAGATGTGTCGAATATGTTTTTTCTGAGCAGCCAGATTGTAAAATATCCATATGACACTTGTATTCTGTCACTTGTACCTCTTCTGGAATGTTTAGTCTGTGAGTGTTATACTGATACATGAGTCATATGGTGATTGTTGAACCCAATGCAAGGGAATGGTAAAAGGTGAATTGGGGGTTGATGAAGTGGAACTGTGGATCCTAGTGTTGAATCTCTCCATCCAGGCCTGCCTGCTGCATCTGAATACCATGGGCCTGATCCAGAGCTACGGCCGCCGTCGCTAGTACATGAGTCATGATTGTTGAACCCAATGCAAGGGAATGGTAAAAGGTGAATTGGGGGTTGATGAAGTGGAACTGTGGATCCTAGTGTTGAATCTCTCCATCCAGGCCTGCCTGCTGCATCTCATCTGA
>WWET01002020.1:107535-117830 GCA_011038615.1 Limnodynastes dumerilii
ATTATCTCCACCTCACATACTATAACCACACATTACCCCCACCTCACATACTTTAACCCCCAATAAGCTTTTATAAGTCTCTTACATTTTTGCTGTCTTCCCCTCTCTTCTTCCTCACCCTCCATCCTCTTTGCGGCGCCTCTGCTTCTGAATGTCGCTGAAGTGAATAGGCACTATGTTGCCATAGCAACACATACACAATACCGGGCACTGTGTATGTGACAATACAGTGTCCGGGACGTAAAGGCCCCGCGTGGACGATAAACCCGGCAGCACTGTACTGGCTGCTGTGGCCCGCGCGGGGGATTTACTTCACATATGCAAGCCTGGACCCAGTGGCCAGAGTAGGCGCAGGGACCCCTGACCCGCGGGGGGCTGCCTATACCATGGGCCGCCTTTTACTGTCTGGTGGTACTCGAGGTGACTCAGTAAGGAGGTATCAGCTGTACGTGTTTTAAGGATGGCAGTGGGCATATTTAATACGACATCTTGGGAGATGAAAGATTAACATATGTAGAAAATGCACTTAAAGATTACTGCAAAAATATGTAAAACAAACAAATAAAAAACTAAATATCAGGGTTGGCGACTTTTTAAAGCTACCCCCTGGGAGGTCCTGGGGGAAGCCATAGATGCCTGCAAGAGACGGAATAATGATGTGATTTATGCAAATAATTTCATTAAGCCCTGCCCCTGTTAATCACTACTGTAATCTCTATAGGGGCTGATTCAGAGTTTCGGAGTAAGGGCAAAACAAGTGCAAGTGTAGAGTTCAGCTAAACCATTTTGCAAAGTAAGGGGTGCTAATTACTTTTAAATCTTTTGCATACAAGGAAAATACTTTACTCTGCATATAAAACCTAAATACTGCATAGCTCCATGTTTAATCTATAAATTAGAGTTGAGCTAAGAAACTACACCTCTAGTTCTGCTTTCACAATTTAGATTTGCCTCCCCTTGCAGTTCAACATGGTATTGCTCAGGTCTACATTTGCACCTAAAAAAAGGTGTAAGTACAGCTCTGAATCAGCCTCCTAGTGTTTCGGGTGATGGGTGGGGCTTAATTGTCATCAAGTCCCGCCCAGCACTAGTAACTCTAGGGATTACAATAGACATTGACAGAAACAGAAACATGCACCTCTGAATTGGCCGTATTTAAAAAAAAAAAAGCAGTCGGAGCTATAATTGCTCAGGCCGCACGGCTTGGGTGTTAAATTGGTTTGCTGAATGCAAACCAATTAACCCCTTCTGCCGCCACCGAAGTATATTAAAAAAATAAACAATGGGCCACCCGGGCATGCTGCGTCTAGTAGTGCTACTACAGCAAGCATGCCCATGAATGACAAGGCATGCGTGCTCTAGTAACGAGAACTGTGACACTGAATTCTTCTCTCGCAAATTTTTACAGTGCCCAAAGGGTATAAATACCCCCCAATGACAGTAGACCTGTCATTAGAGCCGGGATGTCCTGCGTGCAGGTCTTCTGTATTGGGGTTTATTATTTTGCCAAGGCCACCCCCGGATTAACACTGGACCCCTATCAGAGCAGGTAAGTATGTTTATTCTTAATTTCTCTGGGCATTTTTTTTATTTATTTTAAACGGGCACATGGCGCATTTTTTTTTACATTTAAACTATGTGGGCACTTTTTTTTAATTTTTTTTTAAAGAAGGGGACAATGTTTTTTTTACATTTTTATTTTTTTATGGGGCACATGTCGTGTTTTTTTTATTTTCCTATGTGGGCACTGTAATTTGTTTTATGATAGGGACTAGGGACGGGGCCTTTACATTCTTTAAAAATTTATTATTATAGGGGGACACTTTTTTTTATTGTTTTGGGGCAAGGCATGCTGCCTATAGTAGTGCTACTAGAGCAAGCATGCCTTGTCATTTATGGGCATGCTTGCACCAGTAGTTCTACTAGCGACAGCATGCCCAGGCATCCCGTTCATTATTTATTTAATATACTTCGGCGGCTGCGGGGTAGGCGGGGGAAGGGGTTAATTTTTTAGTAAACGTTTTTTTTTTCTTTAATTAACTTTCTTTTTTTTTCAGCTCTGCTAAGCTGTGTCTACCCTTGCACCATCTCTTGAGATGGTGCAAGTGTAAGGCTAATTAAACAGCCAGCGGACCACGGAGGAAACTATATTTAAATGAGAAAAACGACTCTTTTCTCATTTAAATATTCCTCCACAGGCCCAGCCCGATCGGATGCGCAGTCGGAGGCTGTGCGCACTCCCGATCTGGGCATGCGCAGTTGCCATTTTCACTGCACTTCCGTCTGAAAAATAGACGGAAGCGCAGGTCTGAATCAAGTCCACGTTGTTTAGTCTTTTACTCAGTACTTATTTTATTGTGATTAGTACATTTTTGCCTTTTACATTTAACCTTGTGAATTTGGCTTTTCTAATTATTGTTAGTTTTTTCTCCTTTATGACCAATCATCTGAGGGAACCTATGTACTGAGTAATACCTGTGGGATTGGCACTACATTTTGGTTATTAGATAAACTTTTACCTATATGCCACCTAATTTTGGCCTTTGAACAATTGATTACCTATTTATTGCTGTGATGTTTTCTCTGTGTTTATTTCTTACACCTATTATTTATTCTTCTGTACTTTCTATTAGAGCTTGTTTGGACACTCTAGGGTGCAAGGCTGCTGCAGAGTATTTTTAGTGCTTTTAGAAATATCCTATTTTTCAAGTTAATTATTAGGCTAATATGAGACTAATAAAAATAGAATGAATTATATCATTTATATGTATTTTTCAACAGTGCCTTATTAACACATCCTTTTGTCTCCCAGCAAAAGGCTTAGTTGAGATTGGCGCACAGTGGATTCATGGACCATCTCCAGAAAACCCAGTCTTTCAACTGGCCTCCCAGTTTGGTCTTTTAGGTCCTGAGGCCTTGCTTGAGGAGAACCAGAAAGTAGAAGCAAGAGGACACCCGGCTAACATTTCTGCAGTTATCTACAGTAGCTCTGGAAAACAAATAAACCCAGAAATATTCATGAACATTAGTCATTTATACTCTTCTTGGCTGGAGAATGCACAAAATTTCTCAGAAAACAGTTGTAATCCAGATGCCAGCGTTGGGAGTTTTTTGAAAAAAGAGGCTGCTCGCAGCTCTCTAGAATGGGGCAAAGCATCACGTGAAATAAATTGGGCTATTTTGAAGGTGCTTCTGAATATGGAGTGTGCCATCAGTGGAACTCATAGCATGGACCATGTGGCTCTTTGCCCATATGGAGAGTATATAATGCTTCCAGGACTTGATTGCACCTTTCCAAAGTAAGTATCTTCAATAAAGAGGAAAGATTAGCATCAGCTGAGGCAGAGGAGTATCTACTATTTTAGCATAAGGCTTTGTTTTTGTTGATACTGGTATGTTTGGGACGACTGGTCAAAGTAAAGTGTACATTATAACATTTGAAATCTACAAACACATTAACATTTAGTATGAAAATGTATTTGTGAGTAACACCAATGCTTTTGATTTATACAATAGTTTTTGATGCTTGCTAAACCCACATATTATTATATGAGATATACATTATTGTGTTCCTTAAAGCTCAGCTCACAATTCTTGAGTATTGTTTTGGTATACGAATTATTTTATTTTTGCTTGTAATTTCTCAATATTTTACAGTTCTTTTGTTCTTTTAGGGGTTTTGAAAGCCTTTTGGACCAGATTAGAGCTCCTCTACCCAATGACACTGTGTTATTAAACAAAGCTGTAAAGACTATTCACTGGAATGGAGCCTTCCAAGACAGTGAATCTCGTGTGTATCCTGTGCAGGTGCTGTGTGAAGATGGAGACACCTTTTTGGCTGATCATATTATTGTCACTGTCCCATTAGGTAACAATTTTGTCCCATTAGGTTACAATTTGATGATAATTGGTACACCTGTAGTAGAACTTCCAATAATAACATAGGACCGCAGCCAGACTTTTGGGACTTTGTATAGTATACGCATGCCAATGTACCGATCACTACTTCTGACCCGCTGCCATTTTACGTTTGCACCAGTCAAAATACTTAAGCAGGGCAAAGAAGTCTGTCTGTGCAAGGGGAGAGGTTTGTGGGTATGATGTCAGATGTGTGTATACAGTGGACCTCCATTAGTGAATCCCAGCACATCTTGCTTTCATATATCTGAATGCATAGTCCATAATCTCCATCCAATTTTAATAGCTATTTGAAATAAAAACTTAGGTTGAAGTCCAAAAGATATTATTTTAGAGTGACAAGTCCCAAAACAGACAAATTAGACTTTCTGCAGATGGATAATATTTGTCAGGAAAAAATACAAATTCAGATCCTTGATGCATATAATATATGGCATTGCCCAGCAGTGCATATTTTATGTTTCTTCATTGTAAAACCACTAAAGGTTTTTGGGCCTGCATGGGTAAACCATACGATTTGGGAACTAAATTGTACAGTTTAATTCAGAATAAGGCTTGAACCTTACAGTGGCCTCTATTTTATACTGCATTGTATATTACGGCCAGCATAGCACCTTTTCTGCATCCACCTGGTCTGTCCCCAACTGCCAAGAAGCTGCTGAAAGCACTGATCTGATTCTAAACATCTGCAGCTGCTTACTACTGTGGCACCCCTGGCTTGCAGGAAGAGGTTGAGAGCAATGTTTTTTTACAGCCTGCCAGAAGCAAGAGTGCTACACAGGTAGGAGGGGAGGACACTGGGCAACACAGATTATATGGCAGCCATATCACAAATGTCTGGGAAATAGGTATTGGGGTTTCTTTCTGCAAAAAAAACCTTTATATTCTGATACCGTAAAAAAAAAAAAAAAAAATTTTATATTAATAAATCAATGTAAAAAGGTTTTCTTTGTAATTGAAAACTGCACAGCTTAAAAAAAAAAAAGGAAGTTCAGTTAAAAATTACAAAGGCCACTTATTTGTGTTAAACACAAGACTCTTATATGCATAGTAAACATTAAAACAATATAATCACACAAAGTATGAGTGATGGGTGTTAGTTGTCGCTGTGAACGGCCCTTTTTTCGAAAGCGCCATTCTCTTCCAGCCTTTTCTAAGTGCCTGGGAAATCGATTGCTTCTGCCTCGCCAAGGAAAAGCAATCGATCTTCCCCAGGATGAACAGACAGCAGCGAATGGTAAGTATGAATCTAACCCCAACCCTTTTCCTAATCCTAACCCTCCCAGTACCTTACCCTAAGCCTAACCTTCCCTTTGCCACAGCCTGATCCTAACCTTCCCTTCCCCGCAGCCTGACCCTAAGGCTCCTCTCCCGCAGCCTAACCCTAAAGCTCCCATAGAGTCATACTCGCCTCCGGTCGGTGAGAAGAATGAATGGGTAAGTATGCCGGTCGGCATACTAACCGCATACTTACCCATTCATAAATATATTTATCTATTTTTTAAATAGAGACAGACAAAAATTAGCCTTCAGCTGTGTTTATTTCAAAATAGCATTTTCTCAGTGGCTATTCCCACCGATGAGTGATGCAAAAATGCTACCAGAGAACTTGCAATGTGCACTCTTAAGCTTTTATGTGAAAGATGAAATTTACAGGCAATGTAATGTTGGACATGGAACATCCATTATACACTTAGAGATGTGACAAGAGATCAACCGATGAATTCAAGTTTGTGTCTCTTAACATTTCACTGGAAATTCTTGTCAACTGAACTTTGTGTATGCAGCAAAGATTTACTAATCAATGTTCTCTCTGGTTTTAGGATACCTAAAAAAGAAAACCGTAGACTTCTTGAGCCCTCCCCTTTCCCCAAGTAAAATTCAGGCAATAAAGAATTTAGGATTTGGAACCAATAATAAGATCTTGCTGGAATTTGAAAAACCTTTTTGGGACCCAAACTGCTCACTTATTATTCTTGTGTGGGAAGGTGAATCTCCTAATGAACCTCAGAAAGACCTGAAACACAACTGGATGAAAAAACTGGCTTTATTAGTGGTCTTGAAACCACCAGAACAGTAAGTAAGCATTCAGACTGTAAGAAAAGAGATCTAAATAAATTAATTAGTAACAAAGTACTTATGCCATAGCACTGTCTAATAAAAATCAACTAGTTCATGTATCTAGTTTTACATTTGCATATGAATGAGCCACAACAACTGTAATGAGCATCTTGCTTTCTCTTACCAGACTTGGTCATGTGTTGTGTGGTTTTATAGCTGGAGAGGAGTCTGAATATATGGAGACATTAACCGATGAAGAAGTTCTCTCCACAATGACTGCTCTTCTTAGACAGTTTACAGGTAATTATAAAGCGTAAGAGTAATTCAAAGACTAATACAAATGCAGACCTTTGAAACAATACTGTATTTAGTTGACTTTGGGAAATTTTAATTCCAGTATACACACTGAACATGTAAAGGCCATAGTGACGAGACTTAAACATACCTCTTTCTTATTCCATATAGGAAATCCTGAACTCCCACCTCCTATTAACATACTGCGAACACAATGGTATAGCCAGCCTTATACTCGTGGATCTTACAGTCATGTGGCAGTGGGCAGCTCTGGAAAGGACATTGACATTCTAGCAGAGCCATTGCCTACAGAGAAAGATGCTGTCAAGGTAATGTATATGGTGAGGCAAAAGCCATTAACATTCATTTTTATTACACCTATAAAGGTGTACAATCACTATTATTTTCACAATAGAGTATAAGACTTATATAAGACATTTCCAGATGGATTTCAGAACATGGGGGAGGGGCTAAAATTTTAGACTAGCTGAAGTTTCCAGTATAATGAGTGTGCCTTCCATACTTTAGAATTTTGCTTATGTACGAATCACCTAGCAAAGGACATCCCTTTGTCAAGTTTTAAAATAAAAGATACATTATTAATTTATACATAATGTTGTTTTATCGTTTTCAATATATCAGTGCCTAAAAAGAAGCTCTAGAGTATGTATTTTATGAACTATATTTTATTGCATACCTTAGCAGTCTTCAGTCTTTTTCTTCTGATGGCCATCTGGTGCTGGCCTTAGGTCACTCCAGCACCATCTAGAGAACCAGCATGGAGGAACCTACAGAAAAGGAAGACTAAAGAAAGTTACTACTTGGAGGGAAGGAAGGATATAAGACAATACTGTTGTAAGGAGGGATCATATGAGACACAATTGTAGAGTTAATACTCCTAGATCCTCTTTCATATTTATTAATAGTAATTTATATTTTTTTATAATATATAGTCTGCACTAGTGATTAGTTATAATTTTTATAGTTATATCTACATTTGGCAAAAGTAGAAAAGCAAAATGTAAAAAAAAATGGTTCATTTTCTTATCAATTGAAGGTAACCATAGAGTCATGATATCATGTGATCACTGTGTATTTTTATACACCGATTGTCTATATTGCTATTTTCTTTTAGCCTCTGCAGGTTCTGTTTGCTGGAGAAGCTACAGAAAGAAACTTCTACTCTACAACCCACGGTGCTTTGAAGTCAGGCTGGAGAGAAGCACAGCGTTTGATTGGCAGATATCCAGTGCTTGAAGATACTAAAGCCAAACTCTAGATAAAGAAAAACAATGATGAATTTACACTTACAGATATATTACTGAAACTATATTAAGAGTATTCCCAATAAAAATTTCATTATTTGTTTATTGCCATCTTTGCTGTAGCCCAATTTAGAAATACCTCTGGCAGTACACTTAAAATGTTTGACATATACAGATTCTCCAGATAACTGTTTTAAGTCTACAGACAGATGATTTAAGGGATATTCAGGCTCATCTAACATAACACCGTACTTGTACTGTCATAAACGCTGAGCACAGTCGGGTCCATATTAAAATTTTTGCCTCTAGAGAACTTTTCTTATATGTCCTCTATTTAATTACGAAATATATATTTGTTTTACATATACAACATGGTGGGATCCTTGCATGGAACTATGGTGCAATTAAAAACTCTCAGGAACGTTTGATGCTGGCAGGCGTGTGCAGTATAAATTCCTACTCCTTAACACCAGGGGCCAGATTTACTAAGCTGCGGGTTTGGAAAAGTGGAGATGTTGCTCATAGCAACCAATCAGATTCTAGCTGACATTCTATAGTATGTAATAGGAAAGTGAGAGCTAGAATCTGATTGGTTGCTATGGGCAATATCCAATTTCCCAAACCCGCAGCTTAGTAAATATAGCCACAGAAGTATATATGCATATAAAATAATTCCACAAACCCAGAATAAATTTCAGTCTGCGACTGATTTCTGTCTAAATGATATGATCACTAGACCCAGCCTTTCTGCATATTGCTTTGTGCAGGGGATGTGACTGTCTAGTTATTTCAAAATGTGTTTCCAAGTCAATATTTTATCTGAAGACACGTGGGCAGATGTGAGGCATCTTAACGTCATACGCTAATCAATTAATTTCTGTTTGAAAGTCAAAGTTTATAAGTTAATGATGTTAGGCCACATGTGAAAGATTTAAGGCTCTCAAGCGGAGAGAGCAGCGATGGAGAGATCATAAGACTGAAGCCCTGTTTGATCCACAGAAAATAGTCTATAATGGGAAAGAATGTCATGGTATTTTTCTATAGTCCACACAACAGTAGGTTGTCTGACTCTTGTGGATAAACATTACAAGTGATGATCAAACTCTTGACTTCTGTCTTACCCACATTGCTAACAGTGTATATGTGTGTGTCTTATGTCAGCTTGCTTCAGTGTCTTAGCTTCTAGCTAGTAAGAGTCTTAGTAGGTCATTTAAAGCATTGTCTCCAGCTTAAACATTCTTTAATTACTTCAATGGTTCTCTTGTAACATCAAAAAATAAGGCACAAAAATTACTCCAGCCAACAGAGGCATCTAAAGCAAAGGTTGCATGGAGTCTATATTCAATGTCTTAAAACTTCTTGGTACAAAACCTAATTATATATTAAAAAGTCATTTTCAACATGTTTATAAACCGATTAGCTATATGAGAGTGGAATGACTTTGGGTAATGTTTGTCAATTAACCATCCACCACTAGTTACACAGCCAGGGGATTTGAACCAGGGCTTCTTACTATGGCCCCTAGAAGAGCTGATTTTTAACCTATTATGCTCGTGTGTGGTCTAAGCGTGTTACGGTATTTAATTCTGTTTTTTTAAGAATCATAAAGTACTGGTTCCAGATTTCCACAAAGGGCATTTTCTGAAACCGTATGATCTTTGCAAATTGATAGTTGCACCATCCACCAATCATAGATTTTTTTTTCTTTCCAATGGCGGGGAAAGTTTCCATACTAATAAGGCTTTGTGTAATTGCTTAATACTGTAAAGTTTAAAAATAAAAATAGTCTCCAAATATATAAAACTATAACAGTATATGTATTAAGGTTTAGCTTCACGAAAATGCTTCAGTGATTTTAATAACTGTTTAATATGTTTATGTAAAATAAAATGACTGTGTCACGATTCCTTCAGTTCCCTGTTCAGTGCACTTTGCTTTTGTTTACATTCTGCTGTCACATGATTTCCTTAGTTCAGCACTTCCTGGTTTTCTCCCTCTGCTGCAGGCTTACCTCTCAGGTGTTGTTGATTGCCTTGCTTGATTCCCTCTCCAGCTGGCCTATTTAAGTCTCTCTCAGACTGCATTTTCCTGTCAGAGCAACAGCTATCCTGTCTGCTTATCTGAGTCCGTGAGTTTCTCATGTGCTCTGGTTCCTGCTTGTGTTACACCGTCTGATTCCTGGTTCTCTCAGAGTTCAACTCCTGTTCCTGTATCTCTGGTTTCAGCCTCAGTAGCAGTGTCTCCACTACCTGCAACTACTACCCCTGCTCTCTTTGTATCTTGCCTCATCGTCTCAGTGTCTGTGCGCTTGTCCAGAGGGCCGCAACCTGCCCCTGCCCTGCAGCTAAGTCCATCCCCACCATCAAGGGCTCTGGTGAATACCTGGCTTGGGGTTAGACTCTGCGCCTCTGGTCCAGCGTGGTCCGTTTCCAGACCGGCGCTGAACTCAGTGAGTGACACTATGTTGGCAAATGAAATTCTTTTTTAACATTCTAAAATAAAACTTGCTTATAATTAATAAGAACCCTTGAAGTAGCTATTAATTTGGGGCTTTAACAAATTTAATTTCTATGCGTTAATGCACATTTTCATGAGAAAATGGACATTATCGCATGAATATGAAGTTAATTGTATTTACAAAGTATGGATCGCCATGGAAATCTGCGTAAAAATAATGCCATCTAAGGCTGGTGGTATTGGAATAATTCCAGCAATCTCCTTTTATAATACCTATTATAAGGGGAGGAAATGGGGGGG
>WWET01002020.1:117872-130335 GCA_011038615.1 Limnodynastes dumerilii
GGGTATGTATGGGAGGCCGCTGGAATACACATAAGCATGTAAAATTAAACAAAAGAAAAATATGAAAATGTTAACTATTTTTTTAATAAGTAGAAATACATAAATAATAAAAAAAAGAAAGTTAATACTTACCTGACAGGACGACATGTCTGACTCTGAATATTGCAAAGTTCCAACATGAAAACGCAGCGCATGCATAGTGTTTTTCATGTTGGGACTTGAAATTGTCTAAGTCCCCCAAAGGAGTCACTCTTTTGGCTCCATTTACAATGCTTGTTTTGATATGATAAAGCCTGTTTTCATGTGAATATGGGCTTTAGCGAATTAATGCAAATCTTTATATTTACAATGCTATCCTCGCCATGAAACCATGGCGACGATAGCATTAGCACTCCCTATCGCCAGCCTGCTCTAATGAATGTGGGCCGGCAGATCACTGTATTTACTAAGTATCAGTGCAGATTTTAACAATCTGCGTCGCCATGTTAAATTACACCATCTGAGGATGACGTTAGGGTTAGTATTCCAGCAGTCTCCCCATATATCCCCCTTTTCCTCCCCCTAATAGCTGTTATTAGGGGGAGGAAAAGGGGGTACATATCGGGAGACCGCTGCAATACAGTTAAGCAAAAAAACAATAAAATCTAAGTAGAAAAAATATATATTAGCCGGTTTTTAATACATTTTTATATAATAAATATATTTATTAAAAAAAACACAAAATAAAACAGACATTTTTTTTTTTTAAACTTACCTGACCGGGCATGTGTCTGGCTCTGATCCTAGCGCATGCACAGTGATTTTGCCTTTTGGGACTTTAAATTTTACAAGTCCTAAAAGGCAGCTACTGCGCATGTGCCTGGACTTAGTTTCCATGCGTAGCCAAACAATGTCAGCAAAAGGCTCGCTGAGCATTGTGGGACCTCACCGGAAGGGTAAGTATTCGTAAATACTACCCGCGGTCCTGCCATGCTCACTGCGAGCTATCATTAACGCATCGAGTAAATGGAGCTCTTTGTATGAATGAAAGGTCCTATGATAACCTCGCCAGAGGGGTAAGTATTGGTAATTTCTGTGAATGAACCTGCCAGGCTCACAGTGAAGATAAGCGAGCCTGTTTCAGCTTTGTTCACAGAGAACCGTTCAGGTAAGTAAATAGAGCCCTTGGATTGGTCTTCCGATAGCAAATTACTTCTAACACTTATTAACTCCTTGTTTGTCTGCTTATAACAAGTCACAGCTTTTTTCACTAGCAGCAAGTCACTTTTTTTTGACATCTTTATTGTCCATAGATTAACAGGGAAGAAGTCATCACTGCAGGGGAGAAGATAAAGCACAGATAAAGTATATAATACCCCTTTCACATCACCACTGGTGAAAAAAACGGGTCTTTCAACCTGGGTTTTTCATGGTGGAAATGCTGGGTCCCAAAAATGAGCCACGTCATAAGCCCACAAAAACCCGGGAAATTCCTGGGTCTGACCCTTTCAGATTACCAGGAATTTCCTGGGTTTTAATGGATTTATAACCCGGCAGGGCATGCTGATGCTTGTAGTGCTGGCCTGGCAGCCTTGGGCATGCTAGCGCTTGAAAACCACAAGTGCCAGCATTCCCTGTCATTCTGTGTTAAACGCAAAAAAGTTATGCTCCTCCTACCTACATAATAAAATATCGGGCCGGCCCTTAATAAAATACTTAACATTTAATGCCCCCATTTAAAAAATAAATTTAATTTAATAACCCTAACATTAAAAAAAATTTACATTTAATACCGCTAATATAATAATGCATTAAATAAATAAAAAAAATCAAGACACTAAAATTATTGATAAAAAGAAGTACTTACCAACTTAAATTGGATCCGATCTTACAAGCTTTTAATCCGTGTGGGAGGTCTTTGAAAAAAAACAAAAAAAAAACACCCTTTTAACCTTGGGCAGCCTGGGAAATCCCATACGTGAGCAAATGTGAATTCCCAGGCTGGCCAAGGGTATAAATATGCCCCAATGACATGTCATTAGCACCTGGATGTCCTGTTTCAATGGCAAACTTTATTTTTTTTTGCAGTATTTTATTATGTAGCTAGGTAGGAGAGGCATTACTTTGTTGTTTGTGGCACAGGATGATAGGGCATGCTGGCGCTTGTGGTTCTCCAAGCGTCAGCATGCCCTATACTTTGCAACTTTTATATTTTTTTAGGGATCCGACACTAAAACCAGATTTGTTTACTGTTACCATAGCAGCAGTAAAGAAATCTGTCCAATCGGAAGGCAATGTGAAAAACACGGGTTGACAAACAACCCGGGACCTTTCACATTGCCATTGGGATTTTGAGAAATTGTGTGGTTTCACATCACCACCAAATACCTGGGTTTTTGGTGGTGATGTGAAAGGGCAAGGTGTAAACTGGGGAAGGGAGTATTAGGCTTTAGAGTATGAATGCTAATAATAATAATAATGTGACCTAGAGCAGAGTCGGGGTTAAAATATTAATAGGAGGGTGAATATTCCAGTGTGATTAATTTAGTGTGAATTGCAAAAGCGATGTATATAGAAATATCTTAAACGTTTTAGGTTTGGGTTGGGCTTGTTTATCACTCATAACTTCATAAGTTGCTTGTTTTATATGTTTTTATATGTCAGAGTTGGCAACAACACTGTGTGTTCATTCCCAAAAGTTCCCTTGCAATGTAATGGTTAACTATTGATGTATGGTAAATAAACAATGTAAATTCGCCGAGATCACCCCATGGGTAGAGTGTAGATCAGCATTACCCAGTTGCCTTGAGTGATGCGAGTAAGCCCCGAGCAGTTAGTGGGAACAAACTCTGACGGGTTATGTTTCCGGGGGGTTGTAGTTTCTCGAGTTCCTGGTGCTACCTTGATTTATGTCCCCCAGGAGAAATAAAGTTCATAACCGAAATCTTGCGTGTTTGTTGGCTGTCTCTGTGCCTTACAATGAGGCTCACTCGTCTTCTCTGTCGGCCGTACGATTTTGGAGACCGAATGGTGGCGCACTGGTTCCCTGGACATATGGCGAAGGGTGAGAGCAGACCTTAAATAGAAACAGTCAAATGTCACTTATATACAGTATCACTCGTAGGCATGTGCCGTGCTTAAAAGCAAAGCATGATGTTGGTTAGTGTTGTAGTAGAGGATTTTCGGATGGTCATTTTCTGGGGCGGGTTTGGGGAGGGGACCGGAGAAGTAGGTGCAGATACGTGTGTATTCGCACCTACGGATCTTATACTTAAATGTGAATCCGTTCCCAGAAGTTTAAAGATACCGGATGGTGGATCAATCACTCAGGATCTCATTCCCAATATCCATGAAATCTAAGTGACTAGCACTTGCAGATTATCTACTATAATCTGTGGTAGTTTATTGCAAAATTGGTTTGTAATATTACTTCAGCATAGTTCAGATTGAGGTTTAAAATAACAAAGTCTGCAAGTATGAGAATCCAGCCAGTGGTCATTGGTTGTGTAGATATGTTCAGGTTCTCTGGTTATTAACCATAATCCTTAACTGCATCTTATGTTAAAGTTTGACTTCTTAACACATAGGGCTTTATTTATAAAGATCATTTTACTTTGATAAAGCCCGTTTTCATGTGAAAACGGGCTTTATCACAGGAAATTTAAGTTTTTCGATATTTATAAACCTTGCATCGCCATGGAAAACTACAGTTTCCATGGCAATGCCTGTACATATCGTATCCCCCCCGCCTGCCCGTTCTTTTCAGATCGGCTGGCGGTTCGTGATATTTATAAAGTCTGGGAGCTGAGTTTTACACTCCGCTCCTGGTGAACAGCTTGAGCTGGCGTTAGGGGTAAGTATTCCCCTCTTTTCCTCCCCCTAAAGGGGGGCATGTACGGGGAGACCGCTGGAATACAACTATGTGCGGAAAGTACACCCAGGTGAGTTTAACATCACTATGGGCTAAATACTTAACCCTGCGTTTACCTAAACTTCACATGGTTGATCCCTTTAACCCATGGTGCTACTCCAGACATAAGCACACAATCCAAATACAGACACAACACTTTTCTTTGGGTCTAAAAATATTTATTGACTCTATTAATAAATTATATTTAATAATAAAAATGTAACTTTACCTAAAATTGATGGTGGCCAAATAAAGCAGATACATCGTATAAAGGTAATACTCAACAATATAATATAAACAAAGGGCTGGATCCAGACTTAAGAAGGAGCTTGAAATTAAGAGATGAAAGTTACTCCTCGGCTAAACCATGTTGATTGCAGGGGAGTCATATTTCCTCTGTTTCAAAGAGTATTATAGCTGAAAGGTGGCATTTTCCAGCCCCAGTCTAAATAACAGTGTAAAAGTGAAGCTGTGTGCAATAAGCAAAAGCAAAGTATTCTCCCTACATACATAGAATACATTTATTTGACTCCCCCCTAAAATTAAAATGGTTTTTCCCAGGATTAACTTTCATCTCTTATTTTCAAACTCTGAATCAGGCCCCATATTACTAATTACTTTTTGCTTCTTTCATGTATAATTTATCTATTTCTAATATAGTATTTATGGCTCCTGGGGGTATATTTACAAAAGGCACTTTTGGCTGGCGATTATGAATCGCCAGCCATCGCAACAATTTTCCTTGATTTTTTTTTAAATTGCAGGATTCACTAAGGGGCGCTTTCCTTAGGTGATTTTTAATCACCGATGAGAAGTGTCGGTTTAGCAAGGGGTAAATCTGACCTTTAAAAATTTGCTGTCGCTGTGTTAAAAAAAAAAAAAAAAAAAAAAAGCAAAGCTTACCTATCCGGAAGACGCGTCCGATTTTGAGGATACAGGCGCATGCGCAGTGCTTTTCATGCCAAGACTCTGAAATGAAGTATGAATGAGATTGCTGCGATGACCACAGAGTTCATCACGGGACCTCGCAGGACAGGTGAGTTTTATAAAATTCAGTGAGGGAAGTTGCCAGGCTCGCTGTGAGTAGAAGCGAGCCTGGATCAGCTTCTTTCATTTAAATATTAACTTGAGCCCAATATTCACACAATTTGGGGTTAACCCAAATCGGAGAATACGCCAGTTCGTGTAGCATTTCTTGATGTTATTTTGAAGTGTACATGCTCAGAAACGATGCTTACACATTCATACCAATTCAGACATGAATGCAACTTGAGCTTCACCCTTTTGGGTTCTGATGGGCATGCTGTGGAAGCATAAGTGTGGAGGCACGTTGGTCTTATAGTGTAGTGCATCCAATCCAGATCATATAAATGTTCCATTTATGCAAATTATAATCAACTTCAAAAGGAAAAACGACCCTATAGTGACTGTTAAATCTTTGAGTTCCAGTTCAGCCATGAAAACGTGGAGGCTGACAGTTTAGCACGGTCCATCTAGGCTTGGTGTTCCGCTTAATATCCAATGCAAGGTGTTGTCATCTGACTATAGCTTTTTGGTATGATGTATTCCCTGTCATTATCCTGTCGTATTGATTTATTCTCTCTCATAGCATCTCATACGTGTAGTGAGTGGGCCGACCTCTGTGTGGACATTGAAGTCTGCACAGAACTTTGCAATGCTTTCCAGTGCTGAATTCCTTTTACAGCGCGTGCGCAGTACATCCAGACAGGCGATTTCCGTATGTGACGTATGGAAATCAACTGTAGTTACTGATTCTGGAACAGGCGAAATATCTTCATGTATATGACTGCAATTTTGCAACCACTTGCTCTATGCTGTTTATCTTTGTTTGGATGAATGTTTATGTATAACAATTAATTTCAGTTAATGTTTTTGATTTTCTCAGCCTCTTGCTATTCTTCATTATATCTACAAATGCCATTTTCAATTATTAAATATTGATTTTGTTTCCTCGTTTGTGTTAACATATTTGTTATTTCTTGGTAAAAAGTCTGTTGCTGTGTGTGTTTTAATTATTTTTTTAAGGGTTTTTTTCCCATGGTAATTTTCAATACATTATATGGGCTGATCAAAAGTAAACTTCCTCTCCTTTAAACTTTGTAAAAAAAAAAACCTCCTGTAAAATTTTTAAAAAAAAAAAAAAAAAAAAAAAAAAAAAAATACGGTTTGTATATAATGTGTTTCTTGATTAATGTCACTTTTTTTTTTTTATTTGCAGGAATCAAACAGATGAGAGCTAAACTGACCAAAGTTGACTGTATTGTGGAAGTTCATGATGCTAGAATATCCTTTATTTGTGATCTGCAGTTTTGAGAGTCCCCACTGCGAAGGCTCACAATGCGAATTAAGGACAGCTGAAAGCTGTTTTTGGCTGTCCTATGTCGAATGCAAGCCTTCTCAGAATTTTTTTTTAATTAATGGGCGAGTATGCGATTCACATACTCACCCATTCGCTTTTGGAAGCACTGGACTTAGGGTTAGGCTGTGGGGTAAGGACACTTACAGTTAAGCTGTGGGGGGGACTTAGGGTTAGGCTGCGGGGGGGGGAAGACTTAGGGTTTGGGTTAGGGAGCGGATTGGGGGAAACTTCGATTGCTATGCCTCATAGCTTTGAGGACCCACACTCCTATCACCGCCACTGATCGTATGGGACTCAGGAGCTGGGATAGGAGTTTTGTTGCGGTGCCTGAAAATCACTAACTTCTGCAAGCAGCTTGTGGAATCAGATGATGGTAATAAATTATCCGACCCGCTGGATCCAGAAATCTAAAAATTTACTTAAAAAAAACACCAGGGAGTGCTTCATAGTGTAGTATCGTCTATTTGATTGCATGTGCTTATCCTCATGCAATTGAAACACTGGGTTGGTGGTGCACTGAATCTACATACTGTATAAGTTTATCCTATAAGTTTAAAATATAATAGTTTTTTTCAGCCAGTTTGACTGGAGTTATTAGGCCCAGTTCAATTAAGTGTGATGTTGCAGTCCTGTCCTATTGAGCGCGATGTGTACATTGCATGCATTGTGCCCAGTGGGACAGGGCATCATCACAACAGGTATTGGGCGTTGTGTTTTAGGTATTTGCGGCAAATTGCATGCAGTAAGGATGCAAATACCCAATTAAAAAAATTTCATTAAAAACTGCTCCCCCTAGATATATAATAAAACTTAAAATACCCCTGAACTAAAGTCTGCAGCAATCTTAAAAAGCTTGGACGTGCTATTAATTATAGTACTCCGTGCCAGCATGCCCATGGCTGCCAGGGAATGCTGGCACTCGGGAAACTGTAATTGTCGGCATACACTGACACCTGGGCATGCTGCAGCCTGTAGTGTAACTTAAGGTCCTCCCTGTTATAATTATAAATAATTATGCCTTAAATAATAATTAAAAAAAAATATCATAAACATGTTTTTAATTTGCCAATCTGATCTACACATTCTGCACCAATCTTGTAAACTTTGAATCCAGGACCACACTTGAAGAAAAAAAAACAAAAACCCCTAACTGACACTGAAAACAGGTGGGACCACTCAAGACTGAAGCTCTGCTGGCCTGAACCTGTATTTATTATCTCCTATACTCCCAGATTAACCTCCGTGGGTACATGTGATTCAATTGCAGTAATGTTGGGTGCAATGTTAAACCAAAATTCCAACGTCGTGCCCAAAGTTACTTTAATTGAAACACACAACGCAAAATTTGTTCATGATGTTGGCTAATTTTATGCAAATTAGGCAACATTTCACCCAAAATGCAACATTGTGCTCAATTGAATATGGCCCATTGGGTTAAAATATTCTCAGATACCATTAACAGTGCATGTTTTCCAGGTCTCCTTTGCTGGAGCACAGGTGTGTTCATTTCTGACTTGCGTATGTCAAAAGTTCCACAGGTGGTACTCATTAATTTACTTGTGTTTCTGAGGAGACCTAGAAAATGTGCATTGTTAGTGGTGCTTGAGGGCCGTTGCTGAGAACCCCTGCTCTAGATTTCTCAGGCCATTAGGTAGACTTGTTACTACAGCCCACATGTCAGAGGGACAGGGATTGTTATGTTTTATTAGAGATGGTAGGCCAGGATTTTGTTTGTGTGCTTTGTTTTGTGATCAATATATTTGTTTGAATAAAACTAGCTAAGCCAAAAGGCTTCTGGTATATCGTGGAAAGCGCCTAATCTACCCAGGAGACGCCATTTGAATACCAATCTTGGACCGGTTCTAGAATTAATAACAGGGTATTTATGCATACTGAATGTGTAAATACCCTATCTGATCCTACTGCGCATGCGAGCAGAGGCTTGTTCCATGCAGTGACAACCCACCATGCATCCCTGGGCGATGCATTATGCAATTCTACATAATGCACCGGCTCCGTTTTACATGGGGCGGGTGCGTAACACTTAAAGTAGGGTTCTGAGCTCATAAGTGCTGTGCAAGAGCAGGGTACTACCATTGCAAGCATCACTTTATGATCACAGGCAGGTTTAGTCCATTCCATAGAAATGGACTTGCGAGCGGCTTAACTTTCTTATACCTGGATCTGGTCCCTTGTCACTAGTATTGTATGTGCTTTATCTTTCCTTGACTGAAAATACATCCCTTTGTCTGGTCGGAATCCTCTCTTTAAAGAGTACCTTGGTATTAAACCTCATCTGCTTATACTCAATAAGATGGACCTCGCAGACCTTTCTCATCAAAATGTAAGCCAGAAATAAAAAAAACAGCAATCTTATTTAGATACTAACTTGCTGCACAACTGCAAAGATTTGAAAGTAGTACTCACTCAAAGGAGCTCTTGTCGACTGGGTTGGGGTAACTCACTGTTTCACCTGTGTACCTTTATGTACAAAGCAGCCCCCATGCAGCTTATTTCTTGTTTGTTTTTATAACATATATTTCTGTAAATTACATAGAAACATAGAAAGTGACGGCAGATAAGAGCCACATGGCCCATCTAGTCTGCCCATTTGTTTATTGAAAACTATACTGACCCTAGACCCTATTTACCCTCAATTTGGGTTTCAATTTAGGATACCCTTATATTTATCCCAAGCATGTTTAAATTGTTCTACTGTATTGGCCTTAACCACCTCAGATGGGAGAATATTCCATTTATCTATCACCCTTTCAGTGAAGTAATTTTTCCGCACATTTCCTTTGAATCTACCACCCTCCAGTTTGTATTCATGCCCTCGTGTTCTATTACACCTTTTCTTTTGAAAAATGGTACCCTCCTCTAGCTGGTCACAACCCTTGATGTATTTGAAAGCTGCTATCATGTCCCCCCTCTCCCTTCTCTGCTCCAAGCTATACATGTTTAGTTCCTCTAGCCTTTCTTGGTATGATTTGTTACAAAGGCCATGGACCATTTTAGTTGCTCTTCTTTGCACAGTCTCTAATGTATTTATGTCTTTCTGGAAATATAGCCTCCAGAACTGAACGCAGTATTCTAGGTGAGGGCGTACCAATGATTTATAAAGGGGCATCACTACTTCTCTCTTTCTGCTACTAATTCCTCTCCCTATGCAACCAAGCATCTGACTTGCCTTTCTCATTGCTTTGTTACATTGATTGTCTACCTTTAAGTTACTGGAAATAATGACTCCTAGATCCCTTTCCTCCTCGGTAGATTCTAGTGTAATGCCATTAAGGAAATATTGAGCCTTTGGGTTGTTGTGTCCCAAGTGCATGATTTTGCATTTTTTGGCATTAAACTGCAGTTACCACCATCTTGACCATTCCTCCAGTCTACCTAGATCATCCCTCATTTTCTGTACCCCACCTGGCGTGTCTACCCGGTTACATATCTTGGTGTCATCTGCAAGAAGGCATATTTTCCCCTCAATACCACAGGCAATATCACCTATAAAGATATTAAATAGCACTGGTCCAAGTACAGAACCCTGGGGTACTCCACTGGTTACCTTACCATCCCCAGAAGAGATTAAATTTTTCCAAATTATCTATGGAAAGTGATTCTTGCATCATATCAAATAACTAAAGATTATACAGTGTAAAACTTTTTAATTAAGACTCGTTTGTAACTTTTTAATAAAAACACTAGACACTGAAGCTAGCGGTATATATAAAATACTATTTATTGCATTAATAAAATGCAGAATGGCTAAAAATACAGATACAGACCAAAACACAGATCTGCACCTGCATTCTTAAGCCTTGTGTGTTTTATTAGTGCAACTCATTTCTTTTACATATACTACTTGCTTTGGTGTATAGTGTTATAAGTGCAGAGCGCAGCTATTACTTTTATTATTTGTTCTTGCCTGTAGGTAAATAATCCCTTTTATTTGTGAACCCCACTTTGTTCATTCTCCCCAGTACCAGCACTGTTTCAACACTATTGGTTTTTGTCTTTCCTTCTTTTTTTCTGGTTGGTTCTTAGGGCCTGTGAATGGCAACTTTCATATAATATCCCTTATGACTTTCAAGTAATACATTCATTATGCAAAATTAAGGATTTAAATCTTGCACAGCAATATTTAATAGGTTTTACAATACCATTTTTCTTTTTAGTCTGGTGTAAGCTGCCTAAACAAGAAGTATGCAACACAATACTAGGTCCCAGTATTAACTTCAGTAAAAAAAAATAGTTTTGTATTTTGATTTGCTTGTGTTTTGTGGCCTTAGTCATGGCACACTGATCTTCTTATGGCATTTTGAAAAAGATTACGTTTTACAAGTTGTGCCAGCCAGGGTGCTGAAGGAATTAACCATTTTATTGTTTGTTTCTTCCAGAGAATTGTTGCACAGCTAAAGAAGCAGGGAGTTGGAAAGGTCATTTATACTGACTGCACCAGAGAAGAAAACATTAGTCAGGTGAGTTACAGCCTACTTCCATGTTCTCTTGTTCTTTGCAATGATTATTAAAGAGAAAATATAATATTTTCATAACTCAAATAAATGTATGTCTAAAAATGCATAGATAGCATATAGCCATGATAAATAAGTCATGTTTAGTTGTATAAAAGATTGTGGTCAATACTGACTTTTTTTTTGTGAGAATAAGTTAGATCATATTAATTCAGGTCATTTGAATTATCCGCAGTATAAGTCATAATTTCTTCTACTTTTACAGTAATAGATAAACAAATTGTGAGAGGAAAGTAAGTACAGTACACGGGGGTAAATAACTTGATTAGAGAGACACAGATTGGCAAATTCGGAGGAATACTAGCTGTTTGGCTCTCACTTGCCTGGATGAACTTTGTGGTTGCTGAGAAAGTCTGCTGATGTGTTGAGCTAATCCACTATGTACACCGCAGACAGACTTCTGACGTTTTGTTCTGCCTATTTTAATAGTGGCGTCACTTCTGTAATCAGTGTTTTGTGACTGGAACCTCCCTGCTTTTTTATATAGGATACCACTGATTTGTCAGATTGAACAATCACTGATTTCCCTACCAGGAGTTGGTGAAAGTGAGTTTAGGCCTCCCTAACCGTCCTCCTCTCCCTGATGTTGGAGTGGTCAGAGCTCATATGGGGATTCCATTTTCCTGGAGCATATTCTTAGGTGCAGATCGTTCCCCAACCTTCCTATCTGTGCATACAACTACGGGTCTTTCTGCTATGAAGGACCTCCCCAGTTTAAGATTTGTCTGTCTGACCAGCAGAGCAGATTTGGGGCCAGATTTACTAAGCTGCATTTAAGGAAAAGTGGAGATGTTAATTCATAGCAACCAGTCAGATTCTAGCTTTTACTTTTCTATTACCATACTAGAAAATGTCAGCTAGAATCTGATTGATTGGTTGTTATGGGCAACCTCTCGACTTCTCCACCTTTTCCACAGTAAATCTGGCCCTTGATCTTACTTCTTTCAAAAGGAAAATTATCTGATCTAAATAGGTTGAGTTTCTGTCCCACTGTGCGAGGAAAACCAGCTGAAGTGTCCTCATATGCAATCTTGACCACTCCCAAGGTGTCTATTGCTGTTGTCGTTAGACCTAGTTGTTGCATGCAATCTCTTCCTGATATCCGCTGGGATCGCTGAGCCTTGGAGGCAGTGGAGAAAAGTTCCTCTTTACTTTCTGGAGAGAGACACCGTTGCTTCAGCACTTCGGTCTTTGTGATGGCGTTATCTGGCTTTTGTCCCTGTTTATTGTCTATCCATGGTTTGAGAGCACCTCTACAACACTTTACTTGTGTCCGCATGCTTGTTCCCAGGAGTTAGAGCTGGGCGATTAATCGAATTAATTCGATTAATTCGCAATTTGACATTTTGGCGATTTTAATTTTGGCCAAAATCGTAAATTCGATTTTCACCCGTCACCCCCTTTACTCACCTCAGCAGAGTCCGTGACTGATTCTCTCCACCGCAGCATCTCCTCTCTGATCATCAGAAGAGATGCTGCGGATAGAGGCAGTCACAGACTCTGCTGCGGCGCTGCTGTGAGTGAAGGGGGTGACTGAGAGATGAGGCTCCGTCACCCCCTTTACTCACCTCAGCAGAGTCCGTGACTGATTCTCTGCACCGCAGCATCTCCTCTCTGATCATCAGAAGAGATGCTGCGGATAGAGGCAGTCACAGACTC
>WWET01002020.1:135685-153891 GCA_011038615.1 Limnodynastes dumerilii
GATGGTAAGTAACTATTTTTAATTATTATTTTTATGCTATTTTTTTTACATGTATTTTTAACATTTTACAATTAGCGGTACTTTTTTTTTTTTTAACACATTACAATTAGCGGTATTTTTTTTATAACATTATTTGGGGGTATTAAATGTAATTTATTCTTTTTAGGGGGGCATGAAATGTTTAGTATTTTGTTAGGGTAGGGGCCGGCCCTATATTTTATTTAAGTGCTAGTAGGGGTATGTATTTGTGTGGTGTTGTAACGGATGACAGGGCATGCTGGCACTTGTGGTTCTCCAAGCGCTAGCATACCCTGTCATCCTTGGGCATGCTGATGATTGTAGAGCTACAAGCATCAGCATGCCCTATATGTGCAATTTTTTTTTCAGGTTTCCGACGCTAGAAAGAGATTTGTTTACTGTTGCCATAGCAACAGTGGACAAATCTAAGCCAATCGGGAGGCAAAATGAAAGACCCGGGTTGAAAACAACCCTGGCGCTTTCACTTTGCCACCCTTCCCGGGTTGAACACGGGAAAAACCCTTCTTTTTTTCCCGTGTTCAAGTCCCAGGACTCTTGACCCGGGTCTCCCGGAAGTGGCGGTTTCACATCACCACCAAAAACCCGGGTTTTTTATGAAAATCCCGGGTATTTGGTGGTAATGTGAAAGGGGTATAAGTTGTTAGAGAAACGGGCTTTATGTTTAAAAGGCAAATTTGTCAGCAATATGGTATTACTGCCACTTAGATTTTTTTTTGTACGCGATTAAAAGTTGCTAAATGTAGCTACAATTTTTATCAAATTTTGCTGCTTTGTATTTTGTAATAAAGTGATTGTTGGGGGTTACGGGGGTATGCTATACCGTCACTTCTCCCACAGATTTAATTGAAAAGCTATAAATCTCCATTCACATCTATTATTGCTATATTTCTAAACCCCTACTTCTAAATTTCCACTTCAACCACTGGTTGTTACATCAAGACAGGTGTTGGAAATCTCAACAGAAACTCTTTCAAATAATATGCTGTAATAATCTTTAATAGGTTTTATAATGTACATTACATCTATATTCCTATAAACAAATGCTGCAGTATGGGGAGAACATTTAAAATATTCCACACTTTTTATTTATCTACAAACAGAAAAAAAACGTATTTAGGAGGTAGCACCAGTCCTCCTCCTACAAAATGTAGATTGTGGGGTAATGTGTAAACAATAGATTTTAATAGTATATTTGTCTTTGGAACTACAGCACTGTAAATAGGGCATGGTGAAACTTGCTGGCACCTGTAGTTTCGCAATACTAGTTTTTACTTGTTGCAGGAAAAGCCATAGTGATCTTGGTACTATGGCCGGATCACATACATTTTTCAGGCCCGTTAACTGAGCTGAGGCTGACCCGAATCATGGTGGGGGAACCCCACACAGAAAATAGGCTTTACCAGTCTAAGTCTGGAATCATATTTTTGGTGTAGTGAAAATCAAGGGGAACCCATGCTTGTCCGTACACCCATTTTTCACTCTACTAACCTAGGCTTGTGTCTGTGCTAGTGCAGGTTAGAAAATGCAGTGGGACTTTTTACACAGATTTTTATAATCGTGTTGTTTTGTTTGGAGGCATCGTAGATTGTGCAAAAAAATAAACACACTGCAAAGCACATACAGATCTATAACACAGTATATATAATTTCATGTGCAGAAAGTTCGATAAAATTTAAAGGGGTAATGCAATAATTGCCCTGTACACATATTATGATCATCATATTGTGTACTCTGATACAATTTATTGCACAGTGTGTAAGTCCCAACCAGTGTTAAGCAAATAGCAGCTCCTGAAAAAAAGATACAGATCCTGAATGTGCAATATGAGTCTAGGTGACTGACTGAGAACATTTTTGGCTCGCTTACAGGTATCTGAGAATCCTCTCATCTTTCTCTTGGACACACCCGGAGTCCTTTCGCCCCGTATTGAATCTGTTGAGACAGGAATGAAGTTAGCTTTGTGTGGTAAGTAAAATGCTGTCTGTTTCTGGGTAAAGTGTAGTCTAGTTGTATTTAGTGCTATGTATATCAAAATAAAATACAGTAGATGGCAGGGTCACGTCTAGTGGTGTTTTTTTTTTTTTTTTTTTTTTTTTTTTAATCTTGGAGCCCGACCAAAAGTGTTGGAAAATCATTTTATGTGTGCATACAACATTTAACATGATTGTCCATATAAAATAATTAAAAATGTTTTCTTTTAAAAGTGATGTAAAAGAATGTAATAAAGAATTATATATATGATTCCCCACCAGCTGGCTGAAACAGCAGTTGGAAAAGCAATTAGATTTGTAATGCTGCTGGGAGCACAATGCCTCCACAATAACTCAGGATTTGTCAAGCCCTGTATACTGTATATGGTATAAAACTGTGAACATAAGAATGTCCTTAAGCTGGCCATACACTGGGTCGATTATCGATCCCAGCAAGGGGGCGTCCAGATAAATGTGTAGCCATGTGGAGAGCTCTTAATATGAACATAATTTTTTTTCGTTTTTAGGAACAATCCTTGATCATTTAGTGGGAGAGGACATAATAGCTGATTATCTTCTTTACATTCTTAACACACATCAACAACACAGGTGAGAATGGTATGCCTTACCTTTTGAGTTGTAGTTTCGTTATCTCATATTGAACCTGTAACCTCTTCAAGATGGACTAGAACAGATACTATTTTATACACAAAATGGAAGTTGCTCAGATAGATTTATAGGTAAATGCAAACAGGTGCATGAAAGGCTGGGGTAATCTGCCAGCAACAGAAACACAGGATAGGAAGTGCCCCAGCAACACTGCCATTAACCAGTTACAGACTATACCATTCTATATGTAAAATAAAATGCAGAAATATATGTTAAGCCACCAGCCACCTTCAAGGACTTTTTGTATATGGTGGCCTAACTTTAACAATGAGAGTTCCAATGTTGGGAGATAGATATAGATATATGTATATGTTTTTAAACTGAGCACCCCCCTCTTTATTTTACAGATAGAATGGTACAGTCTGTTACTGATTAGTGGCAGAGGTACTATTTTATGCCTGAAGTTTTTGTTTATTTTAATAGAGGGGCTGATTCACAGTGTTTTTGTTATTTGTGGTGTTTCACATTTACAGATAACGTGCAGACAAATTAATGAGATTCATGGTGATCTGACAAAGTATGAGGCCATTTATGCTCTTTACTCCATGTGATCAGTTGGGAATTAGGCATTTGCAAGAGTTTTTGCTGTGTCAAGGAGGCCAGCAGCTTCTAGCACTATACATATTTCTCAAGATGAGGTCTTATAGGCATCATCTATCTTCTTACTACTAATGTTTTCCTAAAGAACAAAAAGTATTCAGCTGCAATTTCCAATTGTACTACACTTAAATCTATACACCTAACCATTAAAAGTAGTAGGAGCACACTGTACCAAAAGCCTTGATAAAATCTTGGATAGGTTTGAAATATTTTTGGCAAAATGTGACTTCCTCATTTCCCATATTTTTTGTTTTATTGCTTGACAGATATGTGGAACATTATGGACTGGAAGGACCCTGCTCTAATTTAGAGACACTTCTCAAAAAGATTGCTGTTAAGTTGGGAAAGACACAGATAGTGAAGGCCCTAACTGGTGTTGGTAAGTACTCAGGAGGCCAGAATTTTGTCTTTGTGTAACTAATAATTCCATAAACCAAATAGAATGTATGAGATGAGTTAGATTTTTTTTCATCTATCTGTAGGTACAAAGACAATGCTAACTTGTCGCAATATTATCCACAACTACTCTCAATAGACTCTTACAAATACTACTTTTGCTTCTACGAGGCAATTCACACTGAGATTGAATTCTATATTAAAATGATCAAATAATTACAAATAAATGCTTATTATACCTGGATTATAGATAATGGGCCGGATCCAGAACTACGCCCGTCTTCCATAGACGGACGTAGTTCAATAAACATTAGCTACTGCGCATGCATAGTAGCTATTGTACGTAATCTGCGTATCGTTTCGATACATAGATTGTGTATATGCAGTCTTTTAGACCGCATATATGCAATCTACGAATCGAAACGATACGCAGATTACGTACAATAGCTACTATGCATGCGCAGTAGCTATTGTTCATTGAATTACGTCCGTCTATGGAAGACGGATGTAGTTCTGTATCTACCCCAATGTTTGGTTCATTTGAGTAAAAGAAAATGGTGCACATATCATGAATACTTTCAAACAAATCCTCAAAATTCAACAATAGCTGGTGCTTGTGGTTAGTTAAAAGCCAAGGGACAAAACTGGAGATGCAGGATAGTGCTCTATGTTTGCTTTGAAGTTTTGTTCATTTAAAATGTCTGTTTGTAAAATAAAAAAATAAAAAACACTAATAATTTTTTACCAAAGTAAATCTAATTATGTAACAAATTCAAAAGAATTATTCTTTCGTAATGTGCAGCTGAACGATACATATTAAAAGTAGTTTAAATAAAACTGTAAAAAAAAAAAAAAAGCAAACAGGGTTATAAAATTGTCAAACTAGAAATAAAAGTAGTATCCCATTAATTAGAATTTTCATTAAGTACACAAAAGTACTCCTAATAAGAATAGCTAAAAGTTCAGTATAGTCAAAAAGTATAGAATATGAATACTTAGCAAATGTGAGCAGTCCAAGGGCCTTAATAACTGTCATGGAGGTCTAAAAAGGGAATTAGTGCTAGAGGTGCAATAGTGAGCCATAGGTCTGTCCAAAATTAGGAGCATCTGATTAGGGTCTCTGGCCCGCGTTGTACTATATGGCTCAACAGGGATCCATTAAATGAAGATTGCAGTGGATTTTCAACAGGTATTGATAAGTATGTGTATAGACCCCTTACCATATGGATAAATATTATCTCCATAGAGTATCAATCCAAAGTCTGAAAGAGTTTTGTAATGGTTTAGAAAGGTAAGAATGAATCTGGTGGATCAGGTTACTACCAGGGGAAGATTGGTAATAGGCCTTTCCTGGTAGGCTGGTTCCATTATTTTATTTTTCAAAATTAAGGGTGTGGAGGATGTGCAGCAGTTAATGATCAGCGGTCAGTTGCCAGGGAGCAGTTCCTACCAATGCTATGGGAAAAAAGGCTGAGACTTCCCCCTGGCAACTGACTGCCATTTCCTAATCAGCTGAGTGAGGCACAGCAGCTGCTTAATGACCAACTGCACTACATGAAGTCTTGAGGAATACCACTTAAAACTTTGGTTTATATATTTGTACATTGATTTAAGACAAATATATTTTTGTTTATAAAATGTGATCACAGCCCAGCTTCTAGTTCTATATGTTCATACACTGCTTTGGGTACAGCAAAAAAGCCTTTTTAGTTGTGCATTAGTTATACCTGCGTTGATATGACTTACCATTGCATGTTGGGTTAGCTACGCCTAGCACAGACATGGCTATAACTGTACTAATCTCACCTACTTTTCTGTTGGCATGACTTACATTGATTTGGTCCAATCTACATGAAACAACTACAGGACCACTTTAAATTTGAAATCTGCCCCTGCAAACTACCCTTTTCTGCATGAGGTGGCAAATGCAGTAAAATTCAGAAAATACTATATTATGTAAATAAATATTTCTGAACTGTGCAGCTTAAGTAAACCAATTTCTCACAATAAATAAACAACTAATTTTGGAAATGTTTAGCAATATATAATTGCTTTCTGCAAGTTTTTCTCTTGTGTTTTTCAAAAAAGTGTGTAGAAATGTAGTAGATTAACGTTTACATCTTTTTGTTGTGTTTTAACTGAAGATAATGCATAAAATATTTTAGATCCTTTCAAGGTTAGTAAGTCGCTGTTTTAACATTTTGCCTTTTTAAAGGGAATGTGAATATCACTATGCCAAACTACAATGCCGCAGCTTATGACTTCATTCGTACTTTCCGCAAAGGAAATCTTGGTAGAGTGACTTTGGACTGATGGTGTGCAAGTGGAAATTCAAAAATCTGCATTGAATGCGGGGAAGACGCTGTGAAGAGGGAGTATTCTTTAGAAAATGTGCCCCTTCATTTTTGGCCTTCTTTTACTGTTGGCAAATACACAGCAAGTAACTGGCACCTGATAACACAGCCTTTGTTTTTTTTTCTTCCTATGTAGAATTTATTCTATATAATCTCTCCTGTACATAGGTTAATGCACATGATTATCATTTGCTGTGACCAGATTTTGTACTATATGTGTAATTTTGTCTTGTTATATAAAATAATAAATGTATATGTGTTAATAAAGATATTTTGCAACCTTTTTGAAGGGTAGTTGATTTCCACAACTTTATTTTGCGTGTTCTAAAGAAAAAGGCTGACATACACTTATGAGCTTTTATTATAGAGCACTGTTCAAATAAGTATGTTAGAATCGTTATCTATAGCTCCTAAGGGAAAGTACATTAGGATTTATACTAGGTTTGCAAGCAGGAACTTTCTTGAAGGGCGATACCTCAAAGCCTCTAGGTTGTTGTCATAAGCAAATCATTAATATTTGTGTCATATGTTTTAACAGTCAAGTACACATGATATGAAATGGGATATATAAACAGACATAATTAGGCATAAGTCAATATTTAGATTTAGCTAGTGGCACAGGTTTAGTAGACGCAGATCACCATTTCTTATTGCATAGTAACAATACAAAAAAGCCTACACTGAGTAAGGGTGGGGCGTGGCGTGGCCTGACTGCTGAGCGGACGCATGGTTCTTTGGCTCCTGGACTTCGGATCTTTCCTGTTCTCTATAAGAATTCCCATCCGTGTGTCCATTCTACTAACCACAAGCTACCCACTCCCGATCCATACCTTATTCGTTCTCTGTTGATGGAAGCACTTCTTACAGGTCTGGGCATTCCCTCATTGTAGCAGCAGATCCCACTGCTCTGCTGCCCGAGGAGAGGCCAGGTTCCTGCCTGCTCTGTTCGGCTACCTCCCGTTCCGCCAGACCCTTCAGTGGCAAGTGCTGATCTTGTGGACCGACGCATCATGAGAGGACACCCTGTCACTGCTGCTGGCCTGTCTGTTCTCTGCCTGGAAGCTGCAGGATGGATTCTGCATTTTTCAGTAAGCCTGGGACACTGGAGTCTGTCATTGGCGCTTCCCAGAGGGACTGCAGTGAAGCAGCACCCACTTGGGTGAGTGGCACCCTGAATGTAGCCCTGGTCTTCCCACACCATTTTAGTACTAATTAACTCCTGCTGACGGCAGCCATCATGAGTCAGCTCTCACACACTGACCAGCCGCAACAGGTGCCACATCATACCACTTTAGCAGCTTCCCCCAGCACTATATACACTGTGGACCAGCTTGGAATCAACTTCCCCCACCAAAAACATCTCTAGAGCACACACTCTACAGTGCTTAACTACACCCCTCCATTTTGAGAATTGGAACCATTCACCTCATTCTTAATTCCAGTCAGTAAAGGACACTGACCTTTTATTATCTACCCAGCTCCACAGCGGGCTAATATTACAAGTGCAACTTCTAGTCTCCATACCAGAGTGCCTAACATCTATTGAACACCTTCTGTCTACTAATTGTGAAACCTGAGAGCAAACGTTTGCTTTTCCAGCGAAAACTAATCTCTACCTTTTTTTTTTATCAATTTCAGTTTATTTTTTGCCTGCTTGCTGAGAACTGTGGACTACTTTCCTGATAACAATTAACTGCAGACATTACAATTATCCACCAATGACATAGCATCTGCCAACTCTCTACTAGGTGACCTAAGCGCTGCAAATTTTTTTACTCATAACAACTAGCCACAACCGTGTCTCCACCAGCTGGAAGACTTTAGAGTTGCAGATTGTCCCTCCCATATCAGCTATTCCCAAATCCTCACTCTCCCTCACTGTCAATTCCAGCCTTCTTATATGTCCACCGGTGGTCTGGAAACCTGCGATCTACTATTCTCACAGCAATTAAATTGGGTTGTACCAACTTCTCAACATCATCCCACTGTTTCACTTTCGTTTTCTGACTAAACTATGGATAACAAGCTACTTTGTCCACTGCTTCCAGCCATAGTGCTCCACAGACCTCCATTTACCTATCCTCACTGACCTGCTGGTGGCCTGAGAAGTGTGGACCAACAGTGACCACAGCAATTATGAATCCTTCCCATTATCTTGGCTCTTTCTACTTGCCTGTGATCCGCAGACAGAAACCAGGAGGCGTGTCTCATTTTCCTCCATAATGCACACCTCCTTCAACTATGGTTTTCACCTTGTACAGTACCCTTCTCAATACATAGAGGTGCCTTTACAGCTTTAATAATCTAATCTCCTCTCCATCCATGCAGGGGGCAGATGAATATTCTGCCTAAATACTACTCTACACACTCTACAACCAGCTGACACTTAGATGACGGCCCTATTTCCTCCTCCCTCAATTTTAAGCTACCATCTGAACTTGAATGACAACATAGCCTTAAGCCTACCCAAACAAAAACCGTACTAAAGGCTCTCCCACTACTTCTCTGGGAAGACTCCAGACCGCTTGGTGTCTCATCCTAGCCCTGCTCACAGTCATGAAGACTCAGACTTTGAATATGAGGATCGCTCCAGTTTCCCAGAGTGACCTTCATGCCTTAACCATTGAGATGAAGGAACTGCGCTCCTCAGTCCACAATGATGTCCAAACTGCCCTCCACGCCCTAAAGACAGATGTTGAAGACTTAGCCAGAACAGACCAAGTGGAAAGGCGTGTAGTAGATAGTTTCTGCCCAAAACACTGTTGATAATCTTCAATCTGTAAAGTTGTCAGATATGCAGGATCACTTTGAAGACCTGAATAACTTCGGACAATGCAATTATTTTAGTGTACGAGGTATCCTGGAAACAGTTGAACTACCAAAACTGGAAAGTTATCTTAAATGCTTCATTGGTCACCTTGCTCCAGATATTCAGGAAGACCTCTTGCTCCTTGACAGGGAACATAAAGCACCCTGTCTGAGATCCCAAGATCCCACAATACCTTGAGACATCATACTACGCCTTCATTTACTTCACCACAAAAGAAGCGATACTCCAAGGCTCAAGACCGGTCCCATCCATTTTCTATGAAGGAAGCACACTACTCATTTTTTCAAGATCTGGCCCCCTCCTCTCTGCCAACAATATTTGGTATTGTTGGGGATTTTTGGCATCAGAACCATCAATACGTCGCAAGAAACAACCAAGAAGCTCAAGTCATGCTTCGCCTCCTTGGGCTGACACCTCTGGATCCTCCAAACAATGTACCTTCATCCTCAGCACCACCCACCCTAGCCAGAACCAGGACTCCTACCTAGAGACTGGTCCACAGTCTGCCGGACTCCCGGACTTCAAACTGCTAATCGGTGAATGTTGCCACCTTTAGCTCTTAGCTCTTCACCTTCACCTCCCAATTTTATTATACATACCTAAAACTCTCAAATGTTCTATACCCCCTACCGCCAGGCCTTACTTTGCCAACGAAACATCTTTTTTTAGGACATACCAGAGGACTCAGACCTTATCAAGAGACACTTTTGAATGTTTTGTCTGCTTACCTTATACAGTCTTCTTTAATGTACATTATTATTCATGTTTTGCTATCTGTTTTATACAAAATATTTACTGTTTTTAATGGTTTCAGTTTGTTTCCAATATTCCTCTTCCTAGTAATACTTCTCCTACCCTTAGGGAGACCGCCCCTCTCATTCATCCCTGTTTCACACTCATGCCTAGGTCAGCTATGTACATTTCCCTTCCCCCGCCCACATTGGTCTGTTAGGACCTCTGTCCCCAGAGAGCCCTCCGGCTCATTGCCAGTCCCCATCCCACACATCTTGTACGATGCCCTTTTCCCCCTACTGGCACCAACAGCAGGCGAAATATACCTTGCTCTGCCACCATATCCCCTTTCCCCCCTTGGGTCGCCACCTGCTTTCATCCAGGAAAGGCACTTCCTAAAATCTCTAAACCCAGAACTTTGAACTAAAAAACTCGAAACTCATAGTTTCTGGAGACGTTAAACCTATTCTCTTTCCCAACCTTGATAAATCTCCTACCTTCCATCCCTCCCCGGCTTCCACTGACCCTCTTAATTCTAAAGCCCTACAAGCCTTTCTAAAACTCCACAATTTATATGATACCTGGTGAGTCCAAGGGGTAGATTTACTAAGGTCACTTTTGCTAAAATCGACCAAAGTCCCGGGACTTTGCCTGCAATTATGCCATCGCCGCATTCACTAAAGGCAAAGTCCCTGGACTTGAGCCTTTAGCAAAAGCAACAAGAAAAAAATTGCTGGCAAAAAATCGTCTAGATGTTTGCTTTGTAAAACATAGGCCTTTCCGGATTCACTAAAGGCGATTTTACAAAATCGCCTTTAGATCGTCCACGAAGGGCTTTTTTTAAAAAACGCCTTGTGTGTGTGTGGCGCTTTCATTGAAAGCACCACACGCTTTAGCTGAAAAACACGTCAACATATTTGACATGTGTTTTTCATGTTAAAAAAGACCATCGCAAATGCTTGTAACCCTTAGCATGCATGGCAAGGGTTATAACCATGCTGCGCTATGCTGTATGTTTAAAAAAATTATAATTTTAAAAAGAAACACAATAGTTACATTAAAACACATTACATTGTTAAATATACATTTAAAGTGCATAATGTAGACCCCTTAGATGTAAATAAATAACAGGTGGCCAATCTGTTACATATATCCTATGTGTAATGTGGTTGCTATGTAATAATGAAAAAAGAGTATTATTGACTCACCATTCTGCAGTCATCTATCTTGGGATGACTTGCTAGGATATCTGGAAGAGTTGATTGTAGCTCTGGTCCCAATTGCTTGAAGGTTTCACACCCCATTTACACACCGTTTAATGCAGACCTGGACCGGGCTCCATAAAGCTGTTTCTCATCCATAAGCAAGGTAAAGATCCCTACAACTGCTCAAGCTATAGGCCCATATTTCTCCTTAATGTGGATCTAAAAATTTATGGCAAAATTTTGACTTCCTATCATTCCTTATCCACAATGACCAGATGGACTTCATCCGCTAGGCGGATGGACGATTGACCTTATCCATGTCACCAATTCTTGTTCCCTCCCCAGTTTTATCCTGTCTCTTGATGCAGAAAAAGCTTTTGACTGGATCTGCTGGCAATTCATGACATCTACACTCCCTTGTCCCTTTATTCCCAATCTTCCGCTAAAATTATGATTCATGGCAACATAACAGACCCGGTTACGATAACTAACTGTACCTGGCAGGGATGACCCCTATCAACCCTCTTTTTTTGCCCTAGTTAAAGAATCACTCACCGCCCATCTGTGTTACTCCCTAATTATCCATGCCATTTGTGTAGCTGAATGTGATCACAAACTGTCCCTCTTTGCTGATGATATTCTTTTAACTCTAAACCAGCCCCTAGTCTCCACTCCCAACCTATTTCAACTTCTTGATGCATATGGCCACCTATCCAACTATAAAAAAAAACCTCACTGAATCCGAAGCCCTTATTCTCAACCTAAGACCCCAGGATCAGCGACTCATTGCCTCTATGGTGCCATAAAAACCTAAATATCGTTGGGTCTATGGGCCGGATTCACAACTCGTAATTGTTCTACATACGTCCTTAATTTCCAGATACTAGCTACTACGCATGCGTAGTAACTATTTTACGCAATCTGCGGTCTTTAAACATCGCACATACGCAATCTACGTAACGAAACTATACATAGATTGCATAAAATATTTACTACGCATGCGTAGTAGCTAGTATTGGGAAATTAAGGACGTATGTAGAACAATTACGGAGTTGTGAATCCAGCCCTATATCATCAATGGTTATCACTGCCTCTATAAAGCCAATTCACCCCCTTCCCCTCCTTTGCAAATTACGTTCTGACCTTTGTGCCTGGAAACCACTTATATTTTGGTTGGGCAAGGTCATTCATATTAAAATGAACACCCTTTCTAAACTTCTCTATCTTTTCCAAACCCTTCCTATCAAAATCCCTTCACCCTTTTTATCTCATTTTAAGATCGACCTTGCAAAATTTGTATAAAATCATAAATCTCCATGTACCTACCTCCCCCTTCTTAAGAAACCAACATCTAATGGAGGCAGAGGTTTTCCAGACTGCAAAGCTTATGACTGGGCCTCTCAGCCCCCGGGTACCCTGATGTGGGCTGATTTAGAAGCTGTCTATCTATGTATCACCTCTACCTCGTCGCTATGGGGTCTGCCCTGCCACTTCTGAACATCCCTACCCTCCTCCCAACTACCCAGTTCTCATCCTTCATTTGGAACTGTTGAAAAAAAGAAGTCTGGTATGTGATGAATCTCACTCTCCCCTTACCATGACATGCGATAATCTGGCATTCCCCCAGGCCAATCTCAGAGATTCTCAATACCTTGGGGCTTAGTGGGAATTCTCTGTGCTGCAGATCTAATTTACAACCACACCTGGCTTGCCCCTGCAGACCGCTATACACATTTCCCTGACCTTCCTTGCGACCCTTGTCAGTACCTCCAGCTCCGCCATTTTCTTCACTCCCTCCCCATCACTCATGTCTCAGCCCACCCCTCTAAATTTGAGAGCCTCTGCTTATCCTCACCACTCCATTAAAACATGACATCTATATTGTATAACCTACTATTACCATCACTTCTTGGCCCTCAGGACACCCAAGAGAGTCAATGGGAACGTGACCTTGAGAAAAAACAACAATTCCAACACAAAAAAAGGAAAGTTTAATCAAATTGTTGAGTAAAGACCACTCTATATAAACCTTAGCTTTAGACCGTTTCAAATACGCAGCACCTGCGACAAACGCAGCCAAGATGATTTTTATGTTGAAACAATATGTGGCAGACTGTAGCAGCGATAATAACTTTTTATAACTGTAGCAATTTGTAACAGTTTGCAGCGCATTCAGTGGTTAGAATAGTTATACAATGCTGGCAATAGGCCTATAATATGTGTTTTTTCTATCTCAAAACTTGTTTAAATATTTACTTGATACGAGTCCACACAGCATAAATGGAGAGACAATGATGTAAATGTAAACACAGAGGGAATAAGTATAGATCTCACTGCTTTCTCATAGTAATTACAGGAGGAGAGTTATCTTGCTCTCACAGCACCCTTATTGTTGGAATCAATGATTAGGCGCTCTGATCACGGCTGATTGCCAGTTGCACCAGTCTGGTGCTATTCACTCCTCGTGGCTCTCCAAACTGTGTTTAGGAATGTGACCTTGGCCTGCTGAAGATACCTAAGAAATGATTAGATCTCAGATAGCATAATCCTCCATATCTACCAGAATCAAAGAAAATGCATCCAATATTTATTATAGATGGTATCTCACTCCCGATAGGCTTTCTGCAATGTTACCTATGACTTCTCCCCCGTGTTGGAGGGGATGTGGGCAGCCCGGTACTTTTATACACATCTGGTGGAACTGCCCAGTGATATCTTCTGGGAGTTTGTATTCTCCTAAATTTTACTTTCCCTCTCCCAGTCCCTAAGTGTCATGCACCAGACTCGGCGCCAGTCCATAAACGGACCAAACCAGACCAGAGGCGCAGCGTATAACCAAAAGCATAGTGTTCACCAGAGCCCCAGATGGTGGGGATGGTCTTAGCTACAGGTAAGAAGCAGATCGCAGCTCTCTGGACAAGTGCGCAGACGCCAAGATAATGAACGCGATCCAGTGGTTGCAGGAGTTGTGCAGATAGGTAGCGCGGGAGAGACTACCTGGACTGAATACTGCAGAGAGCAGCTGAACACTGGAAGTGCACACACAGGAGACACAGGCAGGAACCAGATACTCAGGAATACAGGAACCAGAGACCTGATAACTGAGACCGAGGACTGAAGACTGGACTTGAAACCAGGGAGCCAGAATACACAAGAGAGCTTGAGAGCAGACAAGTATTCCATTTGCTCTGACAGTGAAGAGATGTCAGAGGAGGGTTTAAATAGAGCTGTTAATCAGTGAGTTCCAGCAAGAGAATGAGCCACACTTGTGAACTAATGTCTGCAGCAGAGAGTGAATACCATGAAGTGCTAAGAACTGAAAGAAGCTTATGTGATCAACAAAGGTAAACAAAATACATAAGTTGCAGTAAAAAGCACTGTGATCATGACCCTAAGGATACCTGGACATTCCTTCTGTGTCTACCTGTTCCGGATGTCAATATACGCTATGCAAAACATGTTTCTCATATCCTTGGCAGCTAAATGCCTTATGGCAAAATCCTGGAAATCTCAGCTAGCTCCTTACCACTGTCATCTGGTTTGTTGCAAGCATGGAAGAAAAATCCTATCACCCAAATGACCATGATGACCTCTGACCTTGATTTGTCCCCTTGATTGGACTCAATCTAGCTGTCCTCCCAACTGCCGCCATCTGTTCATCCCTCCCACTCTACCAAGATGAGCAAAAAGTCTCCTGAGTTCCCTTCCCCCATCTTCCCTCTTATCCTCCCTTCTCAGTGGTGACCCCACTCTAACCCAACCCTTCCTTTTTTCTAATGCCTTATACTATCGACTGTTGTTTTTGCAAGCTCCCTTCCCTCTATAATACTGTTTAAAATGTTTGCTGATGTTCACTTTATTATGTAACTAGTCTGTTGTTGATTGTCTTTTAATAAAGATAAAGTTAAAAATTAAGCCTACACACAAATAATTGCCCATGTTTGGCTCTTAGATGAATGGTTATTTGCTTGCACCTCTGGACCAGTCCCAGTATGTACAAATGCAGAACACAAAATAATTCTACTTTTAGAAATCTACATTGGCATATCAGCACTACGGATTGAAAAGGAAGATGCTTTACCAAGTGCCAATACTAGTAAACATGCCCTGAAGAAGTGGAGAAGTACTGTATTTTGTTGAGGAGAGGATAAAAAAACAGGACAAAACTAATTTCATACTGTTTAGAAAAGGAGTTATGGGGGACATGGCCTTATTATAATCTCAGATTGTGACGAACTAATAAAATGTAAAAAAAAAAAAACCCTGTAGCTTCACTCTCTTATCAGCTAAGATACTGAGATGGAATGGATCCAGACTTTTGCTGGCACTGTGTTCACAGCTTATAGGAGACCAGGTTCATCGAAACAAAGAAAATGACAGCAGATAAGAGCCACATAAATTTGCAGTAACAACAAACTGCACTGTATAAACCAAGTAGTCTTATGAATACAATAACACGCTTTTCTCCTATCAAGCAAATGTTGCAATAATATCAAATATTTATTAAAATTAAAACCGAAAGACTAATTAAAAATATCCCATTCCTTAAATATTGATATAAAATTAAAAAAACAAAACACAACCACTAATGCTGATATAATATCTAAATCTATTGCAACTATCTCAGTGCACTGGTAAATTATATAAGAACCCTAAAATAACATTCACAGCCAAAAATAAGAGACTGGTTCCATAATGGTTCCAAAGTTATATCCCAAAGGAGCTCAGCATCCGATAAATGGCTCAATAAGCTTGAAGAGGTCTCCAACAGATCTCTGCTCTCACTCTTCATTCAGATAACTACTGTCTGCAGTTAATAGGTCTGATTCCAAAGAATGTCCCAATCAGAAAGTGTACATCAATATCCAAATTTGCAAAATAGAAATTAAGGATTAAAAAGTATTTGACGCGTTTCGTGGCCTTCATACCACTTTCTCAAAGCTTAATATTTTTAGGGGATATACACTAAAATTGCATTTTATCACTTTTTGCTCCAAGCTGTGCATGTTTTGTTCCTCTAGTCTTCATATCTTTTTTACACATGCCATGCACAGTCTTTAACGCGTTTCTGTTTTTATGGAGATATAACCTCCAAAAGTGAGCACAGTATTCTCGGTGAGGCTGTACCAATGACCTATAAAGTGACATTATTACCTATCTTTCTGCTACTAATATTTCTCATTATACAACCAAACATCTGAATTGCTTTTCCTGTTTCTTTGGGCTGGATCCAGACTTATGTAAGTGCTTGAAATTATTTATTCCTGGGCTAAACCATGTTGATTGCAGGGGAGTCATATTTAATCAGTTGCAAACAGTATTAGAGTTGAGAGGTGATGTTTCCTATCCTAAGTCTAAATAACATTGTAATAGTAAAGCTGGTCAGTATCTGTGCGCAGTAAGCAATTTAAAGATATATTCCTGCATGCAAAGAATACAATTAACTTGACTCCCCCTGCAATCAACATGGTTTAACCCAGGAGTAACTGATTTCAAGAACTTACTTAAGTCCAGATCCAGCCCTTTGTTACATTACTTAGCTACCTATGTCACAGAAAATCGGGACTACATCCCTTTCCTTTTCAGTAGCTTCCAATGTTGTGTCGTAAATTATATATTTAGCTTTTGGGGTTTTGCATCTCAAGTACATGTTTCACAATTTTTTGGCATTAAACTGCAGTTGCCACACTCTTGACCGTTCCTTCAGTTTACCTAGATCTTCATTTATTTTGCTTACCCCTCCTGGTGTGTCTACACTGTTACATATCTTTGTGTCATCTGCAAAAAAAACATATGTTCCCCTCAATGCCATGTGTGATATCACCAATGAAGATATGAAATAGCAGTTGTGAATCCTTGCCGCTTGGGATCCTGTAAGATACTGGATTTAAGGTATTGTACAAATTGTTCCTTTAACAGTGTTACCGTTAATTTTACTACTGATGTACTGGTTGGTAGTTGGCAGCTTCTCTCCTACTTTTATATAGGGTAAACAATTATTTAGCATCTTAGTCCACTTTCAGCTTTTAGAGCTCTTTTAACACCTGCTGCTTGTTAAAATCGTCAGATATCTCTCCAGTGTGTACCCAGCTTTAGACCCCTCTCCCCGCTGCCTGACAACAAGACTCCACATAGATTCATACTCACCTGCCGATCGGAATACTTACCCATTCATAAAAAATTTTTTAAATAGTGCCATTTTCAAAAATAAAAAAAATCTATTTACGGATGATGGAGGCCACTGTGCTCATTGGGACCTTAAAAGCAGCTGATATTTATCTCTACCCTTCCCCAGATTAGTGCCTCGAGACAATCCTGTCTCGGAGGTCTTCAGACAATTCCTTTGACTTCATGCTTGGTTTGTGCTCTGACATGCACTGTCAAGTGTAGGATCTTATATAGACAGGGGTGTGCCTTTCCTTATGTCCAATCAACAGAATTTACTACAAGTGGATTCCAATTAAGCTGTAGGAACATCTCAAGTATGATCAGTAGAAACAGGATACACCTGAGCTCAATTTTGAGCTTCATGGAAAAGGCTGTAAGCATGTAATTTCTTGGTTTTTTGATTTTTAATAAATTTGCAAAAATATCCCAAAAACTTTTTAACATTGTTATTATGGGGTATTGTGTGTAGAAATTTGAGGGGAAAATTAATGAATTTAATCCATTTTAGAATAAGGCTGTAACATAACAAAATGTGGAAAAAGTGAAGCGCTGAGAATACTTTCCGGATGCACTGTTATATGCAGGGGCGGATTGGCAATAGGCCTTACCGGGAAGGTTCCCGGTAGGCCGGTACCCTGATGAGGCCACCTCATCAGCACAGCATTTTTTTTTTTTTATGTATCAGATTAGAGCTGCTGCATCCCGGTCATTGGCTCAGTGCAGGTCCTGTACTGCAGAGGCCTCTCTCATACCCCGTTCACACTGAGCCAAAAACCCGGGTCGAGGCTCAGTGTGAACGGTCACACCTGCCGCGACCCAGGTCGAGAGACCCGGGAATCAGACACGGGGTTTAACAAGGGTTAAAAGGTTTTTTAAACCCAGGTCGCACTGAAAGAAGCTGATTGGGTCAAAAAAGACCCAATCAGCTTTGTTGCTTTAAAAACCCCATTTTTAAATTAAAAAAAAAAGTTTTAAATAAAGAAAACCATTAAATAAAAAAAACCTTAAAAAATAGGAAACAGGACTTACCTGTCCTGCAACGCAGCTGACTGCAGGTCCGGCCGAAATGGAGGTCCTGCGCATGCACGGAGGATCATCGCAGGACTTGCAGGAGAGGTGAGTACTATTGTATACCCTGTTCTATTCTATAGTCTATACTATTGTATACCCTATTCTATTGTATAGAATAGGGTATACAATAGTATAGACTATAGAATAGAACGGGGTATACAATAGTACTCAC
>WWET01002020.1:157007-172337 GCA_011038615.1 Limnodynastes dumerilii
ATGAAATCGGTTGGGGGGGGGGGGCATTTAAATGAACGCTTGAGGGCGCGACTATACGCACGTAAGTACACACGTAAAGAATAGAGTGGTCTATGGAGGTGTAAGTCTACGATTGCACGGCCATGAGAGGGGAGTGTCGTGGGTGTTGGCTTGCTACGTGCGTGCGTATAATTGGGTACTTTTGAAAAACGGATCTGTGAATACAGCCCCAAGTCATGAAATTGCTGCTGTTAACTGGTGCTACCAATTATGAAAAGTATACAGTTAAAAAAATTAGCATATTTTCATTTATATATGAAATTTGTTCATATAAATTTATTTGCTTTACTCTAATCATCAGCTGAACTGTTTGCTGTATCAATATTATTTTTTAACAGCTCTAAATACAGTATACTACACTACCCCTGTGCTACGTATTTGGGCACATATATGCTTACAGCTTTACTGCTGTGTGCCCGTAGGCTACGTGGCTTACAAGCTTGTAATTCACAATACACAGTTCTGGATCGCACACCAGACACACCACATTTTCCTCTGTCCCCCAACAGCTGATGGACATAGCGAAAAGTTTCTATCACCTGTCCCCCAACAGCTGATGGACACAGCGCCAAGTTTCTATCACCTGGCGGACAGCAGGGAATACTTCCCTAGGGATGCTACCAATCAAGAAAGCTTGCGTGGGGGTAATTGAGACCAGGTAAAATGTACAAGAAAACCCACCAACCCAGGGGCCTTTACTGGATGTAAGAAGCAACATAATACATTTTTTTATTTAATTAAATTGGGGAGGGCAAGGACAAGCACCTATTTTAACAGATTATAGTGTCAGATAGTAGATGGTGATATCCAGACCTCCCTTGATCCCTCCAATATCCCACAGGTGCTTCTCATTGCCTTGCTGGACTCTCTCATCATCTGTTCCATATTAACCCCTCACTGACTGCACACTCTTGTCAGAGCAACAGGTGCTGCTGATTAATGTCCGCGAGATTGCTTGTGTGCTCGCATCCTGGTTGAGTTATACTCCTTGGTTCCAGTGTCTGTTATATTATGTCTGTTATGTTTCAGTTGCCCTTGTTGATAACCCTGGTTCCTGTATCAATTGGTATCCATAGAAACATAGAAACATAGAAAGTGACGGCAGATAAGAGCCACATGGCCCATCTAGTCTGCCCATTTGTTTATTGAAAACTATACTGACCCTAGACCCTATTTACCCTCAATTGGGGTTACAATTTAGGATACCCTTATATTTATCCCAAGCATGTTTAAATTGTTCTACTGTATTGGCCTCAACCACCTCAGATGGGAGAATATTCCATTTATCTATCACCCTTTCAGTGAAGTAATTTTTCCGCACATTTCCTTTGAATCTACCACCCTCCAGTTTGTATCCATGCCCTCGTGTTCTATTACACCTTTTCTTTTGAAAAATGGTACCCTCCTCTAGCTGGTCACAACCCTTGATGTATTTGAAAGCTGCTATCATGTCCCCCCTCTCCCTTCTCTGCTCCAAGCTATACATGTTTAGTTCCTCTAGCCTTTCTTGGTATGATTTGTTACAAAGGCCATGGACCATTTTAGTTGCTCTTCTTTGCACAGTCTCTAATGTATTTATGTCTTTCTGGAGATATGGCCTCCAGAACTGAACGCAGTATTCTAGGTGAGGGCGTACCAATGATTTATAAAGGGGCATCACTACTTCTCTCTTTCTGCTACTAATTCCTCTCCCTATGCAACCAAGCATCTGACTTGCCTTTTTCATTGCTTTGTTACATTGATTGGCTACCTTCAAGTTACTGGAAATAATGACTCCTAGATCCCTTTCCTCCTCGGTAGATTCTAATGTAATGCCATTAAGGAAATATTGAGCCTTTGGGTTTTTATGTCCTAAGTGCATGATTTTGCATTTTTTGCCATTAAACTGCAGTTGCCACACTCTTGACCATTCCTCCAGTCTACCTAGATCATCCCTCATTTTCTGTAACCCACCTGGCGTGTCTACCCGGTTACATATCTTGGTGTCATCTGCAAAAAGGCATATTTTCCCCTCAATACCACAGGCAATATCACCTATAAAGATATTAAATAGCACTGGTCCAAGTACAGAACCCTGGGGTACTCCAGCCACTATGTTTCTCCTTCTCCGATTCTCTCACAACCGTGCCTCCTTTTCCTGGTTCTGTTCAGCCTCAATAGCAGCGTCTCTGACCACAGTTCACCTCGGACCCTGCTTTACCCCTTTGGCGTCTGTGCGCGTGATTGGAAGGCCACGAACTGCCATTTGTCTGCAGTTAAATCCATCCCCACCCATCAGAGGCTCTGGTGAAAACCAGGCTTGTGGTTAGACTTCCTGCCTCTGGTCCAGCGTGGATCCAGTTACACCTTCAGTGTTACTGAGCCTGGTAAGTGACACCATAGGTGCAACCGGATCCTCTTCCAGCAAGAAGACCGGTACCCCCACACTGACTCTAGATGATCTGTGTCACTAAGGCCACCAAAACCTGTTATATGCCGTCACAACGGCAGAGACCTTACCTCTGGGCACCCCTCCCTCGCCTTCAGAACGGCATGCGACCATCTCCCCACAGCGCGTGCCGTTCACTGTCTTCCAGCGTGGCGCCAGGCATCTCCCAGTACGCATACCGTCACGGGGGCGTGACGGTATGCAAATTAGCCATGTGGAGTCAGCGTTGGCCGGGTAGGCGGGCGCTGATCTCATCTCTGCCGTCCTGCATCCTGGAGGTTGTCAGGGCAACGCCAATAGCCTCTATCCTCTGCTCACCCTATCAGTAGCTGCCAGCTACTATTTAAGCACTCCCAGCCCTCTCTCTCTCCCGCCGGTTATAGTCCCTGTTTACAGTTACTGTGCCTGCTTCTATCTCTCTCTCTCTTGCCTTGTGCTTTATTCTTTGATTCCTGAGTGTCCCATCATTGTTCCTGCCTTGTACCATGCTCCTTTACCCTCAGTGTTCCATTGCCTTTTCTCCCACCTTATTGTTCTGCCCAGTTTTGTATTTACCTTGCCTCTCCTGTAGTGACTGTGTTTGTTAACCCCTCAGGGAATTGCCGCTTGTTTGGCTGTGTGTGTGATTGCCCTAGTTCTTCTAGTCAGTCTCGTTCATCCTGTCTTCTCCCATCAGTCTCCTGTCATCGTCTCAGTGTTCTTTGTTGTCTCTTCCCATTTCTACCTCCTATACTTCTCTTATTCCTCTCCCAGGTGTTGCGCCAGAGGCCGCGACCTGTAGGTATATCTGCCGCACAAATCTATCCTCACCATTAGAAGCTCTAGTGAAGAACCAGGTCCAATTAGACTCCGCGCCCTGGTACGCCTCACTTGTCCTACGGCCACCCTGGTTCTCAGCCCAGGTAAATCCGGTGGTGCTGTAACTACACCTGGAACCTCCTGCAGTGCCTCCGGACCCAAAGTAGCCCTCAAGTACCTGTTCCTGCTCCCACCAGACTACCGGTATCGTAACATTATAACCGGCCACATCAACCAAAAATGTCTACTGCGGAAGCAATCAATGCCCTCATTGCCCAAGTTTCAAACCTGGGACAGATGATCCAGGCCCTCACTGAAAAAGTGAACAGTCAGGATGAGGTCATATCCTCCATGCGAGCTGCTGCTGGTCCACCCCCTGTCCAAGTCCAAGCTCAAGCTCCTTTTGCTGCCATCACTGATGTGAAGGTAAACCTTCTGGATCGGTTCTCTGGTGATCGCACCCAGTTCCACCTTTTTAAACAGAACTGCAGACTATACTTTCAGCTTTGCCCCAATGTTTCAGAGACGGAACAGCAGAAGGTGGGGCTCGTGTTGTCTCTTCTTCAAGGTGACCCCCAGGCATGGGCATTTAGTATTCCTCCGGAAGATCCAGCACTCCAATCTGTCGACAACTTTTTTGAAGCACTAGGGTTACTCTACGAGAACCCCAATAGAGCCTCAACCGCAGAGTCCAAACTCCGGGCCCTTCACCAGGGCAGACGCACCGCCGAAGAATACAGTTCTGAGTTCCGTCGCTGGGCAAATGACTGCGGGTGGAATGTCCCGGCTCTCCGCAGCCAATTCTGGATTGGGTTGTCAGACCAAGTCAAAGACACCTTGGTTCAATTCCCCACTGCCGAAACCCTGAACGACCTCATTCAGTTAGCCATCAAGGTGGACCGGCGTCTCAAGGAGCGCCATATGGAAAAGGAGCCTCCGTCCTCTCTTGCACCACTCTACGTTCCTCATAAATCTCTGGATGAGCCCATGCAGATCGGAGCGTACAGACTCACCAAGGAGGAGAAAGCTCGCCGGCGGAACTTAGGTCTGTGCTTATATTGTGGAGTAAAAGCCCACAGGGCCGATGCGTGCCCTAAGAAGCTGAATCCGTCGGAAAAGATTAACCCAGCCGAATCTTGAGGAAATTCATCTGGGTACCCATCTCATCTCCTCAAGTAACTCATTGATAGTCCCCACACGACTGGTCCTCACAAACCAAGTTAAAGACCTGTCAGCATTTATTGATAGCGGGGCCTCTGAGAATTTTCTGGACATTGATCTTGCCCAATCCTTGGGTATCCAGATGGAAACACTCACCTCCCCGATTTCTGCCTTAGGTCTGGATGGACAACTCTTGGCAGGGGGACTTATTTATCACATGTAGGCACCCCTTCAGTTGTGTATTGGAGTCTGCCACTCTGAGACCATTAGGTTCTTAATCACACAGTGTTCTTCGGCTTGTCTCGTTTTAAGTCACCCCTGGCTACAACTGCATAATCCACGCATCGATTGGGTCCAGGGGGAGATTCTTCAGTGGAGTAAGGAGTGTGAGGTTTCCTGCATTTCCCATCCGGTATGTCTGGGTCAAGTCTCCCTGGAAAAACTTCCTCCACAGTATGCGGACTTTGCAGACGTGTTCTCAAAGCAAGCCTCAGAAGTGCTACCTCCACATAGGTCTTACGACTGTGCCACCGACCTAGTAGCAGGAGCACAATTGCCCAAAGGCAGATTATTTTCCTTGTGCAAACCGGAGTCCTCTGTTACTGAGGAATACATCCAGGAGAATCTTAAGAAGGGGTTTATCCGACCCTCCAGATCTCCGGTGGGTGCCGGATTCTTTTTTGTGGGAAAAAAGGACGGGTCTCTAAGACCATGCATTGACTACCGTGCTTTGAACCGTATTACATAAAGAATACGTACCCAATTCCTTTTACCACGGACTTATTCAACCAGCTCAGAGGCGCGGTTATTTACACGAAGATTGACCTCCGCGGAGCTTACAATTTGGTCCATATCAGGTAGGGGGATGAATGTAAGACAGCATTCAATACCCACTCTGGCCACTACGAATACCTTGTTATGCTGTTCGGCCTTTGTAATGCACCCGCAGTTTTTCAAGACTTCATCAATAATGTATTGCTTGAATTTCTGAGAAAGTTCGTAGTGGTCTGCTTAGATGACATTCTGATCTTCTCCCCCTCCCTAGAAGAACACCGTAGCCATGTCAGACAAGTTATGGCCCGTCTTCGAGAATTTCAGCTATACGCAAAAATCGAGAAATGTGAGTTTGAAATTACTGAGGTAACTTTCCTAGGGTACATTATCTCCCTCCAAGGATTCGCCGTGGACCCGGATAAAGTCAAGGCCATCCTAGAATGGAAGCTACCTACTGACTTAAAAGCTATCCAGAGGTTTATGGGTTTCTCTAACTACTACCGGGGCTTTATCCGAGCTTTTTCTATCCTAATCACTGCTCACACCAGGAAAAATGCGGATACAGCAAATTGGCCCAGACAAGCCGTCCAAGCATTCAACACATTGAAACAGGCTTTCACCACGGTTCCCATTCTCCGTCATCCCAACCCCGAACTACCCTTCATCATTGAAGTGGATGCTTCTGACGTGGGGGCAGGAGCGGTACTTTCACAGAAGGACCCGCAGGACTCTAAGTGGTACCCATGTGCCTACTTCTCCAAACAGTTTTCCCAAGCGGAGAGAAATTATGATGTCGGGAACCGGGAATTGTTAGCCATAAAAATGGCATTTAAAGAATGGAGGCATTGGCTCGAAGAATCTATACATACTGTGATAGTGTTAACGGATCATAAAAATCTGTCCTACATTGAGTCAGTTAAACGGTTGAATCCTCGCCAAGCCCACTGGGCACTGTTCTTTAACAGGTTCAATTTTGTAATCTCTTACAGGCCTGGTTCATTAAATCGCAGAGGGGATGCCCTGTCCCGATCATTCCTTCCGGAACATGATCCCACCCCTCCACCCTTGCCCATTGTCTCCCCAGCCTAGCCTCCATCATTGTTGGTCTCACCCAAGATCTTCTCACTCAGCTACAAGCCGCCCAGGGGCAAGCCCCTAAACAGAAACCCACAGACCATCTTTTTGTCCCTATTAAACTCAGGAAATCCGTTCTCCAAGAAAATCATACCTGTAGGTCAGCAGGACATTTAGGGGTTCAGAAGACCCTGAAACTCTTATCTTGCTCAGTCTGGTGGCCATCTATAATCCAGGATACTAAAGACTTTGTGAATTCTTGTGACCTCTGCGCCAGAAACAAAACTCCAAGGTCTCCACCCATCGGTCCTCTTTTCCCCTCCCGATACCTAACCATCCCTGGACGCAAATCTCCATGGACTTCATAACGGATCTACCCAACTCCCAAGGTACCATTATATGGGTTGTGGTAGACAGATTCAGTAAGATGGCACACTTCATCCCACTACTTGGACTCCCCACCGCTCAGACATTATCCGGTCTATTCATAAAACACATTTTTAGACCCCATGGACTCCCCACCAAAATTGTTTCCGACCGAGGTTCTCAATTCATGGCTGCATTCTGGAGGTCGTTCTGCAAGACTCTTGGCATCCAAATCAACTTATCCTCTGGGTACCACCTTCAGTCTATTGACCAGACGGAAAGGGTAAACCAGTCACTGGAACAGTACCTGCGCTGCTATGTTTCTAGATACCAACTGGGCCGAAAACTTACCTTGGGCGGAATTTGCTTACAACGCTTATCATTCCTCCACCTCAGTATCCCCCTTCTTTTGTGTCTATGGGAACCAGGTCCTACTAGACTCCGTGCCCTGGTACGCCTCACTTGTCCTACGGCCACCCTGGTTCTCAGCCCAGGTAAATCCGGTGGTGCTGTAACTACACCTGGAACCTCCTGCAGTGCCTCCGGACCAAAATCAGCCCTCCAGTACCTGTTCCTGCTCCCACCAGACTACCGGTATTGTAACAGACCTGCTAAGAAGGAACAATATGATCCACGCCATGGTTCTTGCTGCTCCCCCTTTATTCTCTCCAACTTGATAACAAATCTCAATAGAAATATGGGGAAAAAAACCTTATAAGGGCCAGCCGTGTCCATGATTGTACTCCTGTTAACTGTTTAAACTCGGTTCTCTCTATTGTTTATGCCTCAACAAACATTTTTATTGAAATTTTAAAACCTTCTGTTGTGGGAATCTACATTATACGTGCTAGTTTAAAAACAGATCTTGATTTACTGCTTTCTCAATTGCTTATCTCCTTCTGTAATACAATTGTGATGTGACCTGCTTTCTTGTATTATGCTCCAATAAAAAAAAAAAAAAGAACTCTACCTGGCCTAGCACACAAAATACCTGGGCCTAATGCCCAAACAACTACAGGAGACTGCCTCTCCTAACTAACAACTCCTATTTGACTAACTGAACATGCTCCCAACAGGGGAGGCTAAACTTAACTTAACTATAAAAACTTAACGAATACTTTGTAAATATAATGTTTACAAGGCCATGGCTGAGTGATCCATACAACTCTTTATGTTCACTGGCTATCCGGGGACTGGAAAGCACTTTAGCAAACCCTCACAGATAAGGCTTCTGCAGGGCTTCAAGTCCTTCTGCCTGCAGGTCTTCTCCTTCTGGCCGCGGTGCTTCTGCCGATGGGTCTTCTCCTTGTGGCTGAGGGGCTTCTTGTCCAGCTCCCACTCACCTGCCGCTGCATCCACAGGCATCCAGAGAGGATATGTGCCAATTTTTAGCGAGCAGATATCAGATATCTTCTGGAGGCAGATAGTCAATTTACATGCACAGTTAAAGCATATATGTAATACAGTAGAATCCCAAAGAAACTGAACACAGGTAAACTATAATAAGTAGAAACTATCAGGGCTCATGTACTGACCCTTTTTCCATGATAAATAAAGGGAAAAACAACAATAAAACCCAATAAAACGCTTAAGTATAAGTGAGACTTTTAATCTCATTCCAAATTATGACATCTACTGGTACTAACATGATCAAAGTGGACAGATGCTTTTATATGTTGTATTTTCTACCTCAACCTTACTCTGCCCCACTACCCACATGGCCTACCAAATATCCTCTTTTTCCTTCCTGTTCTAACACACATTGGGCCAGATCCAGAACAACGCTTGTGAGCGAATTTACGCATGGCGGAGACGTAAAATCGCTTTTTGTAAGTGCTGCGCATGCGCACCATAGAAAATACGCTCCGTAACGTAGCGTAAATGTGAACGTATGGGCCATTCACATATGTGTCACGTAAATACTTACGTGTGGGAGTGCCAATTTTACGTGAGTCTAAAATACGTCTGAAATACGTTATGTAGGCGGGGATTGTATTTAAAGTGTACAGTATGGGCGTGCTTAGCTGCATAAATATGTGTTGCCCATACGTACGTGAGCAGATTACATCGGTTATGTGGACAAAAGTTAAGTTAGGGTTTGGAAAGCGGATCTCGGACAAAATACGTACATTCAAGGGGTGTGCCAAGGGGAGTGTATAGAAAGTACGCACGCATAAATACGCTATGCGAGTAAACGTATTGCAAGCGGAGTTCTGGATCTACCCCATTATTATTAATTATTATTATTATTAACACATTTATATAGTGCCACAAATTGTCCACAGCACCTTACAGAGTAAATTTAAACATTCGTTTTATGATGCTTACATGGACACTATACTCTTTTATTGATTTTTGGAGTGTTCTATTTGTAGAGCTACATACTAAGGTCCCTAACACATAAATACACATTAGGGTTAATTTAGCTAGCAGCCAATTAACTTACTAGTATGTTTTTGGCGTGTGGGAGAAAACCAGAGCACCCGGAAGAAAACCCACAGAGACACAGGGAGAACATACAAACTCCCCACAGATAAGCACTAGCTCAGGAATCAAACTCATGATCTCAGCGCTGAGGCACAAGTGCTACTCACTGAGCCACTGTGCTGTATGTCTTGATGTCAGCATTGAATGAGATTCCAATTCACAACATATGCTGAATAAACTGTACTCTGTTAATGCCAAGTGGATTAATGCCACTGACAAATCTTCCAAATTCCTGCAATAGACTTGGTCTGCCCCACCTCAGCACAGCTATCAACACCCAACCAAATACTTCAGTAAACTTTCAGAGGGATCATTCTGAATTCTATGGACTGTATTCACATATACGATTTTGCGTGGTTTTCCGTGCGTATATATTTAGGAGCGGATTAACTGCAAATGCTTAGTAACTTTTTCCCCACAAGTTACATAGGATTTAGGGATGGAAGTCCATTTGGCACGGAGTTCTGAATCGCATAAGTCACCAAAAACCCGTTCATGCTAGGGGAGTGTCATGGGAGCTGCTTTGCTACATGTGCGCGTATATTTGTGTACTTTAGACACACGCATCTCTGAATCTGGTCCTATATACCTTGTGACTCATTTGGACCTGAGAAAGGTAAGAATTTGAGGTGTCGGTCGGAGGCGAGAAAAGCTCTTTTCCTAAAGGACCGTTCTATACCAGCCAATCTCGAATTGGCTCTGAATTTGATTACTTTTGTCCCGCCGAGGATAAGCAATCAAAGATCTGGAAGATGAATGTGCAGTGGTGAGAGGTGAGTATTTATCCTACCCCAACCCTTTCCTCACCCTAACCCTCCCCTTCCATTACCCTAACCCTCCCTTCCCTGCAGCCTGACCCTAAGAATCCCTTCCCCGCAGCCTGACAAGAAGACTTCCTTCTCCACAGTCTGACCCTAAGATTCATTCCACGCAGCCAATCCAAAGACTCCATTCCCCTGTAATGCTCACCCCTCATAGAGTCCCCTGTAATGCTGATTTGTGCGGCTGTGCAGTGGGTCACTTTCCGAGTGAATAAGTGGGTAAGAATGCCGACTGGCATACTTACACATTCATTAATAAAATATGCTAATTATCGCTATTTTTTAAATAGAGACAGATTAAAATTAGCTTTTGGAAACAGCACTCCACTGTATGGAGACTGCATCCCAGGATTTGCTGCTGAAATATAAGTGGCTGATCCTGGGTTAGGGCCGACAGGGGAATTACGTACAGTTCATACGTAATTCCCTTGTTTTGAAGGTTGTGCGCATTCTTACGACGCCATAAGGGCCGGCGTAAGTAAAGAACGTTACGTACACCGGCTCTTACGAGAAAGGGGCTTTCCTCCATTACACATGTCGTATCTCCGCCGTAAAGGTTGATATAGACCTGGTAATTAGGGGTCGGGCGGGGGTAGCCCCGTTACGATCAGGTATGTGGCCATAAAATTTAAGGTAGGAATCTGTACCCGTAAGTGTCCACATTTACTACCAAGAGCAGGGAGTGCAGGTGGCATGCACTCCCAGCTCCGAGAATGGCCGTAATGACCTAGGGCGTCCGTAGGTCTGGATCCGGCCCTAAGATCTTAAAGTAAACTTACTTTTGTTAGCGCAGAGAGTAAATAATAAATTCACATACATAAATAACACATGTTATATAACCTAATCTTGCGACATACAGGTAAATAGAACCAACAAGAAGTGTAAGTCCCTTGACAGTCACTTAAAATTCCTTGGTATTCCCTTGATAAATAGAGTCTGGACAATCTTTGACCTCAGGTGTTCTTTTAACCACAGATAATTGCTCCAATTATGAGATATTCTGCGGATTAAAAAGAGAAGAAATAAATAATTAGAGGTGCCAGACAGAAATGACAAAAATATAAAAACAATAACAAAAAGGATCAATACAATAGCTAAAACATAAGTTAGTCCAATGAAGGGCTACAGATGATAAAAAACATAATAAGAACCATAATAATTAATTAAAACTATAAGTCAATATAGTGTATGTCCAAGGAGAACAGTCTCATACCAAAGTGCACTGTGCTCGATAATAGATAGCAGCTGAAATTGACGTTCGGACTGCCGATGGTGAGACATCTGATCCCGAGTCCTGGCAACAGAGGAAAGAAGGTTCTCGATTTAGATGCAAGCTTAAAGCATACGTTTCCCTTTATGTCACATCATGCACCTTAAAGATTTTTATATAACGTTGACATAACTCGTGACATAACTTGGTGCCATACTTTTCCATTATTCATACCATCTTAGAAAGTAATAAACAATGTACATCCTGAGGAATCAAAAAGCAACCCCACCCCCTTCTTCCCACCCAGGGCTAGCATTGCTGACTTTTCCGATATCCCGGGAGAGCACACAAATTTCCAGCACCTCTGTCTCTCGGTTAGGACAGGCCCACCAAGGTGCGGAGTTTAACCAGAGCCTGGTGTTCACTGGAGCCCCTATTGGTTGGGACAGGCTTGGCTGTAGAACTCTGGCAGGTCGCAGCCCCCAGTGAACAAGTCCTATGAGTGTGTGTAAGCGGAACAACACAAAAGAGACAGGAAATAACCAGTGATAATTAAAGAAGACACAAACCCAACAAACAGTGATACAAACAAGGGCAAACACTTACCAAATCACACAGCATGAGGCAGGCACAAACTGGCAGGAACATGGCAGGCAAGGAATGGGAACACAAAGGAAAACAGAGGAACACAGGCAGGATATTGAGGCACAAAATAAATCACAGAAATAGAGCAATACAAGAGAGAAAGAGAGAGTAACAGCAGCAGGCTAGCAAACCAGCAAAGCTCCTGCAGATTGACAAGAAATATAAAGAGACTGCCGGGCAATCAGCAGCCATCAGTCTGGGCGCCAAAACTACTATGCCTGGCATCCTGGCTCCTTAAGGAGCGTCAGGACACCAGTGTCAGTGATTGGGGGAAGTGGAGGGGCTGGTCGACGCTGGTTATTCGGAGGATGTATGGAGGCTGGCACCCTACGTCAGAGGCTTTGAATCCTGGCTGCCAGCCAGGAGCCGCCGGGAACCGCTGCCATACACGCTGTCACTGCAGCATGACAGCGTGTAACACTCTCATTACAGCAATACTTAGTGTTAGTAGGGATAGGCTGGATTTGATTATGTGATTTTTGGCATCAAGTCCTGCTCACACCAGTAACATAATGAATTGTAGTAGTGATTGACAGGGAGTGGGGCTTATTGGCATAATTTGCATAAATTGTGTCATTAAGTCCCTCCCACATACCAGCATTTCTCCCGGAGGGAAGAAATAGAAAGTAGGCAACCCTGCCCAGGGCTTTCCACAGCCACCTATAGCATTTGGTTTTAGGAGGATAATATACATATCAGTACATGTTGCACATATCAGGTTCAAAGTGTGTGGCATCTGACTATCTTGCCCATGCTGTGTCAACGATTTAAAGGATGGAGAAATTCACACCACCCTCATAGGACTGATACAAATCCATGAACATTTACTGGCTCTTGCTTCTCATTGTATCAAGAGCCAGATGAGAATTATTCATTAAAAATGAATAAAGTATTTTTTTTTGTAAATACTTCACAAATCACATTGTGATATAATAATTCCTTTACACTAGTGTCTGGATGTAAAAAGCAGGTTGCTTCATGGGGCAGCACTAGCAGTTTCCATGGAAATGCTATAGGCACAGATGGGTTAACTCCTCTGCACTCTCCTCCGTGTTCCTAAGGGTTTCTTCGCACCTATCTTCTTTTTCATGCATTTTATTCATTCAAAATAGGTCAAATAAGAGTCAGAGCACATTTACACCTATAAACTGTTTATGTACTCTTCAGCCACAAATGTAAAATATTGCATTAAAAATAGATTAAAAGGGTTCTTACTGACTATTGACCATCATTATGCTGAAACAATTTATTTTATGTGCCATAATAAACATTCATAATCAACATCTTGTACATAAAAAATGCATCCCTAAAACATATGTAAAATGTATGTTACATTTCATGAATATTTACCCTTAGTCCCAGTGTTTGTGAGAATAAGCTCATTATTTCTAGCAGGCAGGGAGAGGATGTCTGCTTATTTGCTTAGTGCTCACAAAGAAGCACTGAAATAATCTAGTAATTCATTTATAATCTTGTATGTGCTATCACTGGGAGGAGTCATCGAGAACTAGCTTCTGTGCGCTTGGGAACAAAACAGAAATTACACCCCCACAGACACAGCAGTGAGACGAGGTATATGACTGAAAGTAGGGGAGAATAGAAGAGGATCATCTAACTGAATTTCTGGTCTTTACTCCTTGTTTAGGTGAGATCTGAGTTTTGCATTTGGGCACAATATGTATTGTAATCTACAGTATACCATGTGCATTTAGCTGGCACTAATTGATTAAATAAATATGTTCTAAGGATATAATATTTACTACAACAGCAGCAATGGAGTCAAGGTTTATGCTTTTCAATGCAGCATGCCTTTGTTTTGCTAAATTAAGGGGGTATATCCTGGTTATAATGTGTCTTCAGCAGGCATGGGTGGTTATAGACATTTAATTTTTTTTTTCCTGTTAATCATCTCCATCAAGTGCCATATGTGCATTGTGCAGTTGTCATTTTTGTTGTTCCTACCTTAATCCATCCTGGAGTTAATGCCTATGTATTATGCATGTTTCTTTCAGCTTATCTATCCTGGCATATCTGGTTGTAAATGACCCATTTTTAAGTAGGATCCCAGAGCTTTCTGCTCTACCATTTTACATTCTCAGCTTTGCAGAACATCCGTCTAATGGGAATGAAATAAGCTACAGCCTATGATCACTGGCAAACAATTTTTTTCACTCCTCACAAGAAATGTGATCACTTCTGTTCCTGTGAATTCAGAAACAAGTATGCCAAATGGGTGAGGCAGGGTGTATTAACTGTGCTCAAATTTATTCAAGACAAAGCAGTCATTTTTTATAAAGCATACAGAGGAAAGACTGGTAATTTTTCCTATTCTACACTAAAATCGACCCTCTCTTTTAAACTTTTTATATTTTTTGGAGTTGGGAACCATATGCCTTCATTTCTGCACTGACTATATATATGCGCATTTTACGCCTTGCCATCCTCTCCAATTGAGTTTTTTCTTAAGTCTTATACAATCCCTAAATTTTAACATAGAATAGAATATAAAAAAAAACCAAAGAACCTCTTTTTACACACAGTAAAATGTATCCTGATTTTGTTTCTGCATTTTCCTTTTAATGTGTTACGATATTTTGTCTTCTTTTTAAAAAATCCAAGTAACACACAGAAGTACATACAGTCATTTGAGAGACATAGGTAGGTGACAGCTATTTTGTAGTTACCTTTTCCATTTCTTATTATTTTAAACTGCTATTAATCACTGAAGAAATTTCACTGATGTAACTACCATGGCAACTACTGTCATATGGTACATGATGTAGTAAGCATCATGATGATTCAGAATGCCACATGAACTGTTGCAGGTACATCGCATAGTGTGGTGTGGTCACATAATGATAATTGGGGGCTAAATCTTTGCCAACCTGTGCTGATCCTAACTGGATCAACCAAGTGGTGTTTGGATCGTATGTGCAGCCTTAATATTATGAATATTGTTGCAGAAAATTTTGTCTGTGTTATGTCAAATCAGTACACTATACAATAATCAGGCTTACCCGCCAGTAGCATAAGGCCAACATTTCATTCCTAGTGCAGCATGTCCTTGTGTTATGTCAAATCAGTACACTATACAATAATCAGGCTTACCAGCCAATAGCATAAGGCCAGCATTTCATTTGATTTCCTAGTGCAGCATGTCCTTGTGTTATGTCATATCAGTACACTATACAATAATCAGGCCTACCAGCCAATAGCATAAGCACAGCATTTCATTTGAATTCCTAGCGCAGCATGTCCTTGAATAAAAAAATGTCTATTTCCTGTAACTTTGAAATTTTCTCTCCCAAGGTATCTGAAAATGCGGGTTAGCTCTGCCCTTTGTTGGTCAGTTCTGCTGCTTATTGCACTTCTAACTCACAGTGTCAATACAAAAGGAGGACGTGGTGGTGCAAGAGGTGGGGCACGTGGAAGCTCCAGAGGGACCTCACGTGTACGAGCAAAGATGCCTTCTCGATATGGATCTTTCAGGGTGGCGGCTGGTGCAGCAGCAGCAGGGGCAGTGGCAG
>WWET01002020.1:173255-192629 GCA_011038615.1 Limnodynastes dumerilii
ATATATATAAAAACACAAAAACAGACTGAAATCCTTTATAGTAACAGGTTTAATCTGTCCCAAAACAATTTTACTGTAATATCACAAAACATTCAGATGACAAACAACACAATACCATATGCTGCTCCTTAAATCAATGTATAGACCTAACAAGCAGACTCCTTTTACTGCTAGCCAGTATTGTCCCATTGAAATATTATTATCTGTTACATTAGTTTATGTTGATATTCCAAATATTAAATGTTGGGTATCATCCATTATTACTAACATTTCACATTTTAGCTTGGAATTCCGTTAGCTGGCCTATTCCTATTTTCTTTTCTTTAAATAAGTAAATAATTACTAAAATATTCATAATAAGATGTCTTGCCAGTGTTTTTGGTCCCTAGATAAAATGAATCAGCCATCACCTGTCCTTATTCTAGCTGGATATATAATTCTGGTTAATAACACTACCCTTACACCCATATTTATAAATACACACACCATGTTGCAATGTCATGGGGAGTTGGAAAATGGGTGGGTGGGCAAATTTCAACTGCAAACAGATTAAGAATTGAGAGATGACGTTTCCTAGCTCAACTCTACTTTAGCGACGAAAAATGTAGTGTAACTACCATGGCTGCTACTTGGTTCATCTGTGAGCATTCTAAATAACTTATCAGCCACTGACAGCTTAGGGCGTTCTTATGCTGGCAGGAAAGGGGAGGGATGGTGGATTGTGGCCCTTGTTAAGGGGCATGGCTGTGTCTACCTCCACCCCTGCATGAAGTAAAGCAGTATTTAAGTTCTATGAAGGTAGAAGTATTTTTACACCTATCACACTGCCACATTGTTTCACCTCTAATCTGAAACACAAAATCAGCACAATATAGGAGTTCAGAGGTTTTATCAGATATTAAGGGAATAAAAGCAGTGTATCTCTGGCCATGAAATAAGTCACTGACATGAAAGAAAAGCTTTTTAAGAAGCAATCTATTAATAGACAGAATATATGTGAAAAGTACATCTTTTATAATTCAATCTGAAATACGATTCAAACCAAGGTGACATTTATAGCAGATGTTATATAGGTACTCAGATGGGAAAATTAGGCATAATATATGGTTGATATAAATAGGTGCAATATTCCTGGGCTTAACCGCTCTGTGGTTTACACACATATATATATATATATGAACCTCATATATGCAGAAACTCACTTCTGCATTGTGTTTCCAGATGTATCCCATTATGTTAAATCATCCTAAACTAAAATAGCTTTTAATCATTTAACAATTAACATATTCATTTGCTAATGAATAAAATATAAGGTGTGCACACCGACAAATATATAACTATAAGATACAGCAATTCCATTATCTAAAAAGAAATGTTTTGCAGAGAACGATGTATACAAAAAGTCTAATGAGGGACCAAAATAAACATAAACACAACAAAAAAGTGACTCTACCCTTAGGCATGGTATAATGTTTTATATTGTATGAATGTTTTAGACTTTTGTTAATCAAACTTTGTTCTCTTTATATCCCAAAAATTTATATGTGTTCTATTTCAGAATAAATGTGATTTATATACTTTCATTCTGTGACATGCTTCACAATCTTTATCATTTTCCTATCAAATTCAAAGGTATGGTCCAATATCCAATCTAGGAATACAGGAATGGTAGCACAAAGTAAGGTGTGTGATGATATTGGTGACATGATATTTGGTAACTCTTTAAAGTATCTGAATTATAATGATGCTCCATGTTTCAACTTGGTCTGTAATCCTTGTGAAGTACGATTACTGTCATTACAATCGGCAAGAGTACCATGCTCTACTTTTCTAAAGTTAACAAGTTTCTCAAATGTTATCACTGATTTCTTATGTTTCTAATTTTTAAGAACGACCCATAAATTAGTATCCTATTAATGAGCAATTACTTTTTTAGTTAGAAAAAGTGTAAAATTTACAAAATATGCCCAATAAATGACACCAACCTTATTGCCCACCTTTTCCAAGGTAAAATAAAAGCTGAATTTTCTAATTTAGTTCTCTGTAACTCACTCCTCTGAGATTAATGTTTGGATATATTTGTTCAAGCATAAAATTGATGTTACATCAATGTCAGCTTCTGAAATTTCAATGGAAATGTGGTACTACAGGACTCTACTTCACTGAACAAATAGAATTATTCAGTGGCAAGGCTCTTCCTTCAAATAAGTGATCCCTGCCCTCACGACTTATTCCAAATGCCATCTACAGTAGTTTAGAAAGCATATATTTCTCATGCTCACTTAGGGCTGTATTCAGAGAACCGTTTTCGCGGCGAGTTCCATGCATATTTTTAGGTACGTTTCAACTGCGCATGTGTAGTAATTTTATTTACATAGTTCACGTAGACTATACGTGCGGAAGTGCCTCACGGACGGACTTGTGAATCGCACAAGGTTAAATACGCACGGATCTTCCACTTAAAAAATGGTCGGGGGGCATTTTAATGAAGGAGTGTGGGCGAGGTGTGGGCGCGGTTAGTTAGATACGCACGTACGTTACTACTCGACGTACGGAAATGCCAACGTAAAGATAAGGCAGGTCGAGGCACTCGTAAGTCACAGAAAACCCGTCCGTGTGAGGGGAGTGTCAGGGGTGTTGCCTTGCTGTGTCCGTGCGAATAATTGCATACTTTTCTCGGACGGATCTCTGAATACGGCCCTTAGTTCCACCCAGTGGCGTAACTTCAATAAAAACAGATAAATTCTACTATGAATTTGAGATTTGTGGGTTTACACTACATAGGGCCGTATGCAGAGCTCTTAAAGACCGCGTATACGCAATCTATGTTGCAACAAGTAACGTAGATTACGTTACAGAATTACTGCGCATTTGCAATGCGGCCGGAGCTCTGCATACGGCCCCCCGTCATTAACAAAACACTCAAACTACTTACTATGTTACTTCTTTCAAACATTCTAGTAAATGACAATTTAGTTTAATTATTCTAAGCAGAAATGTAACTGAAATATATAGGATGTCTTAAAGAGATTGTACTCTGGCTATCCTTCATTAGATTCATTGGTGATTTTCATGTTATATTAATATAATTATTAGAATTTTAAATTTTCTTATTGGTGAACAGTGTTTCTCTAACCAAATTTCAATAAAGACTGGAAAAATTGTAGAAAATATAATGCATAAATAGAGGTTTAATTAACCAGTTTACTTGTTCATCAAGAAAATATCACTACTGTTTAAATAAGAATTTATCAGGGTTTCTATAATATTTCTTTGGAGATACAATAAAATGTTTAATTTTCATTAAAATGTATGTGGAATTGAAATTCTCTGACAGGACAACATGTACATAATATAAAAAGTTAATAATTATTAGCAGTAAAAAATTTTTATTGATATATTTATCTTTCAATCATTATACATTTTATTGCCTTATTGTTTGCCAAAATTATTTCATTTAAACTTTGACCTGTGGCACTGAATGAAAAAAATCTTGTGAAATCTCTCATTAGTCCAGGGAAAATGTTTCCTATTGGTGTGGAAAATGCTATAATCAGTACATTCACTGTATTTAAACTGTAATTACACTTTAACAGAGACACCTTTTCCTCTAACAACCCCACTTAACTATTTGAGAGTTCCACCTAGAAGGCTGGTCGTCCACTGCAAGCGACTTTGAGCGACTACCAGTTGGAGCGACTATAGGCGACTTTGAGTCAGGCGACTAGGAGCGACTGAGGTCGTCCACTATAGGCGACTAGGAGCGACTGGGTATAATATTCTAGCAGTTTTCAACAGGTGTGTCAGTCATTTTGTAAAATGGATGCAGAAGAAATATAATTATAATAATAAATATAATAAATTATAATAAAATAAATATAATAAATTAATAATTAATAATCATTTAGTTTGTCCCTGTCCTCTGTAGAGTGGGAATGTGCCCATATGCAGAAATAACCCTTTTTATTATTGTCTAATTAGCTTTATTTGCCTTCATACAGGCTACTAGAAGCTGCAAATCCAATTCCTGAGGGATTAGCCGCTAGTCGCCTGTAGTCGCTCGCTCAAAGTCGCTTGTAGTGGATGCCTGCAAGGAAGGTTCTGTGCATTAGGGTTAGTCGCTCCTACACGCGTGACTACACGCTACCTGTTAGTCGCTCAAAGTAGCTTGCAGTGGACGACCAGCCTAACAGCTATAGTGACGGCACTCCAGCAAGCTCATTGTAACATCCATCAAATGCCATCCTTCTCACTGCCCAACAATAATATCAGAGCAAGCGCACAAGTTCACCAAGATGTGCATGTATTTAAGTCTCCAGCACCAACAGGATTGACTCAAATAAATGCTCCAAGGACACCAACAGTGCATCTGAACAGTAGCAAAGAAAAAAAAAGTATTCTAATGTAAGCGCTGGCAGGGGTTTAGGTAAAGTAAACACTAAGGGCAAGATTTACTGAGCTGCGGGTTTGGAAAAGTGGAGATGTTGCCCATAGCAGCCAAACAGATTCTAGCTGACGTTCTCTAGTATGTAATAGGAAAGTGAGAGCTAGAATCTGACTGGTAGCTATGGCAACATCTCCACTTTTACAAACCCGCAGCTTAGTAAATCTGTCCCTAAGAAATATATATGAATACATATATATGAAAAAATAGACGGTCCCCACCTCGTCCATGGTGTCACTACAGACTGCAGAACCAGGGCACTGTGAGCTTTAAACAGTGCCCTGGATCCTCAGCAACGGCGCGTGATGGCGTCACACCCAGCATTAAGAAGAGAAGACGGGAAGAAAGAGGAGGGACAGGGAAGACATGAAAAACATGGAGAAAGGAAGTAATCTAAAGGTAAGAAATAGGGCAGTGTGAGTGATAGTATTGCAGGGTGTAAGTGACAGTATGGGCACTGTGTGAATGATGTATGGACAGAGTGATAATATGAGCAGTGCGATGCTAAGGACAATGTAATAGTATGGGCAGTGAGATGGTATGGATTGTGTAAAAATATGGACAGTATAATGGTATGGACAGTGTGATGGTATGTGCTGTGTGATTGCTAGTATGGCAGTGATAAATAGGATGGGATAGAAGGTATGGGCAGTGTGAGAGAGGCAGAGGAACTTACTTGATATGTTACATTATGCAACTTTAATGCTACATTGTGTGACTTTATTTATAAGTTAGACTGTGCAACTTAATATGTTACATAGAGGTATATTATTTGATACCTTAGTTGGCTGTACAAACCGACAGGCCTCATACATTCTCTGATATAACACTATAGTAATGGCTCGATACTTATTATTATAATATATTATTATTATTATTATAAAACTCCTGATGTCGATGCAGCTGCCTATACAGGATCACCGATGTAATAATAGAAAAATAAATAAAAATAAAGTGCTCCAGTGGTTTACAAAAAATCACCCTTTAAGAATGGGCCATTAGTTATGGGCAACTGCTGTGGGCTTGCCCGCCAGACTAACATTTGCCAGCCAGCTTCTGATTGGCTCTGTATATAGACTGTATGATAATCATAGCCAGCATTTGTTCACCGGGAACCCTATATCTAATTGCACAAAGACGGAGATTCCCAAAATGTGCACTGTGGCACCCTTAACTCACAGGCTAAGATCATATTAAGACAAAGATTTTCCTGTGGGGGCTAATTTACAAACAGCTGCTGTACTTAGTGTGCTTCTCCCCCACTAGAGAATTAAAAAGTCTCTCAACCTAAAAACACGCTCACTGAATTGTTGGAGCAGCACATGCAATCAGGTTTACCTCACAGACAATAAGCAAGGTTGGCCACCTGAAAGAGACTCAGCGCTGAGGAGACCAGGAGCTAACACACAATAACAACCATTGGAAAACAGCAAGGGACGTAATCCACACTGAAAGCGGGGACTATACAGTGGGAGCCTGGGAGCAAAAGATCATCGGGCATCCTATTGCGGACACCAGGAAAGTGTATGATCATCCCCTTAATTTTCTGTCTGTTGGCTTTGCACTCTGCACGCTACTATCTGTACCTGGAAGCGGGAGACCATTGAGCGTCTTATTATAGACACTAGAAACAATTGTTGATCTCATACCGTACCCTACTCCATCTGGAAGTGGGAGACCTTCACCATTCATTACCATGAATACCACTGTAGTTTCCTATCGCAGACACCGATTTTCAGCAGTGGATTCCTCCACATACCTCCCAATCGTTGGTGACCTTACATGTGCCTAAATATTTACATACTATATATGAAACATTGTATCAGTTTAATGTGATTTAATGTGATTTTATTTGTATTTTATGGTGAATAATATTGTTTAAACAGAATCTGCCAGTCCCTATTTATGACTAAAACCAACACAAATAGATACTAAGTATTCATAAATGGTTGTATTCTTAAGTTAGCACTGTAACCTATTTCTTTTATGTTTTTAAGCTAAGATCATATTAGCCTGGAAGTCAGTGTACTGCAAGGCTGTTACGGCACACCGGAATTACCTGGCGTGAGAACCGGAGTGGCCGCAGGAGAGACAAGGTAATGGCGTGGCACCCCGGGATTACCTAGGTTGGGAACCAGGGTGGCCACAAGAGAGAGAAGGAGTGACGAAGTCGGCTGCCGGGGCACGGGAGTTTTGCTATCAGGTGGTCTTCCCCAGAGCCCCTGATGGTGGGGATGGATTTGGCTGCGCCCCAACAACAGGTCGTGCCCCGTTGAACCGGACTCATGGAAGGAGGAGAAGAAACCCTAGGTGAGTACCCAAAGGAGGAGAAAGGTAAGTTCAGGAAAGCTGGGATCAGACCAGGCCAGAAGGTACGACCTGCGACAGATAACAAGAAACACGTAACCAGGCACGGCGGACGGAAGGTAGGTCACAGGACGGGACAAGACTAGGGCTGGCACACGCACAAACATACAGTGGGACCTCCAAAGAGGTAACATGAATAGACACTTCAGAGAAGAAATAGGAGTAAAGGGTAAGTAAGGAGGGAGAAACAGGGCAAGGAAAAATGAGGGAAAATGGAGGCTAAAACAAGGCAGGATAAATGTGCAACCAGAAATCAATTCATTAGGCAGCAAGGCACTAGGCACACAAAAGAGAAGCAGATCACAGCACTGAAACAGATACTATAACCGGCGCTGGCCGGAGGGCAGAATGAGTTTAAATAGAGGCTGCTAGCCTCTGATAGGCTGGCAGCCGACGGCGCTGAGAGGGGAAGTCCCTGACCGCACAGACAGCCTATGGTGTGAGGAGACGGGAGCCTGCGCCAGACAAAGGCTGCGGCGTCGCTCCCATGTGGGTTTGTTTACATGCTGTAACCAGCATGTCGGCGGTAGCGGGGAGCTGAGAGAGACACGTGCGGCGGGAGGACAGCATGGACAGGAGGAGCGAGGAAGGTAAGAAACAGCGCAGAGTGTAACAAAAGAGCAGTTAGTAACCCTAACCCTAATTTGAACCCTAATTCCGAACCCTAACACTAATTCAGTATCTCAAACAGCCTTATTTCTCCTGTTGTAAAGAGCACTAGAAAGCATGTCATTTCATCTAATGTAATGTAATGCAATTGGAATCTAATGAAACGCATGGCGGTCAATGGTAATGACCTGAGTGAGAAAAAATTTTTCAAGGGAGGGGTCAGAGGGAAAAACCAAGATGGCAACCCCTTCCGCTTGTCCGATCCCGGTGGTCACATGCCAGACTCACCCCCGAGGGGGTGCTGGGGAGCCGAAAAACCAGACTGCCGTGCTTTCTTATGGGAGCCATTCAATCCTATGACTGCCATTCTGTCCTATGAGATCAACTGTAATGCCTCGAATGCACTCGTTTTCTTAACTCTTAACACCCTTAACTCACAGGCTAAGATCATATTAGGCAGGAAGCCAGTGTACTGCAAAGAGCAGGTTAAATCAGCTGTCAGAAGATAGAAGAGCAAGAAACAGCAGATAAGTGGAAAAACTGAGATCAGGTATAGAGAGAAGGATTAAAAGGCCTTGGGAGATGGAGTAAGTAGAGTGAAAGATGGAGGTCTGGAGAGACAGAGGAGGGGTCTGATGTATCTCTTATTTGGTAACTTGTATCAAAGTTTTTATCATTACATAGAAGTCCAGGTGCTGAAATGTTTCTCATATTAGTTGGATGACACTTAAGGTCTTAATTAAAAAATGAGAAATAAACTATAACAAAAATAGTGTGTTCTTTCTTGTCTCTCTTCTTTCATCTCTATTGACTTGCTACTGAACTTTTCAAATATTAATTTGTGTGGACCTAACTAATAAAAGAAAAATGAACAGAAGTTGATATATTTAGGTACTAACGGTGTGCGCGCACCTTGAAAGCAGCAACTTATCACTCCAAAGGAGGGTCCTAAAATCCTCCAAAAAATCAAGATATAATGGTAAAAAATTTAGGAGGATAAGAAGTGCTAGCTTTGTAGGTTTATGTGTAACAGTAGATAAATGGTATATACAGAATAAATAAAGTAAATTAATTAAATTTATATATGTGATGCAATCTGCAAAGGGTAGTCTAAAAAGGTTTGTTTTGAGCCGTTAAAAGTGCTTCCAGTGTAGGTGAACTATTCATAAGGTGCACCTATAATCAAACTGCCAAAAGAGTGAGTGAGAGATAAAAAGATAGTGTGATTAAAACAATATTTAATAAACACACTAAAATACGCTGGTAAATATATAAATAATAATGGATCAAGTAAAAAGATCAGAGCTCAATTAAACAGGAGGGTAACAGTTTTCTGTACCTTAAGCCAGAAGGTTCCTCAGAGCACTAAATTGTAACAACAGTCCTGGGAATATTGGTGGAAGGTCTGTAGTGATGCAGAGAACGTTAGGCTGTCGTACTTGAACGGAAGCCCCTCTAGGTAACTCGTTGATGCATTTTAGTCAGGAGCCCTTTCTCAAGCATTCTCACATACTGTTTATATATTTAATTTACTTTTTTTAAAATGTATTCTATATACACCATTTATCTACTTTTAAACACACTGTTACAAAGTTAGCGTTCCTTATCCTCTTAAACTATTATAACTTTTACCATTAAAAAAAATGCCGGCTTCTGGGGACCGGACATGAAACGGCGGGTGCGTGCGTGCATGGGTGACACTGATGCAGCAATAATGTCTGTGACCGGACATGGCAGACTGGGGAGGTTGGAGACGGACGGATGGAGAGACACCCTCCTCCTTATTATTGTTTACATGGGCCGCCAACGCCCGGGGACACACACAGCTGCACCGGAGCGCGCTAGCGCGCGCCCTCTACCGAGGAAAGAAAATACACAAGTAGCGTGACCAGCGGCCTCTCCAGCAGGGGGCCGCAAAGATAAACAAGTACCTGATAAAGTGTATATTTTAAATGTAAAAAAAAATAATTTGCTTCATACAATTATTCTAGCACTACCCCGTGGCTGCAAAACGGTTCAAATGACTCACTAGACAGAATTCCCAATGAATAATTGTACAGCTTGACAATATCGTACAAGAGTACAACAGTTGTTGCAATATGTACTAAAGAAACTCTTAACTACAAGACATGATATCTGAGATCCAGAACAATAAGCAGCCTTCTTGCTTGCAAAGGCACTGCTAATTAACATTTACTGATATGTTTACTAGCTGACAAATACTTGCTCAGAGCGAAAACTCTATAAGAACCTACTGCACATGCGCATCAGTTGTGTCAGTGCACGTATTTTTTCAGACCGTTTTAAGAGACGAACTGCCTTAAGTGCGCATGTGCAGAATTAATAATGGCGGCGCTGTATAGGGGAGTTCTTCGGCTCACGCTATCCAGATGTCAACCTCGTCAAGGGCTTTTCCGGGATTACAGTGCCGGTATATAGAGGGTGTGACACGGGTGTATATTGGATACGTGTTGCTGTATTCCTGTTTAAAATGAGATTTGGGGTCACATAGATGAATATAATTATAATTTATTACAATCGTGCTCTATTAAACAGGTTTACTGGTATTGGTGAAGTACATTATTGGGAAGGTTTTATGATGATGTCTGTCAGATTCACATACCCTCCAACATGACCCCCTCCATTCGGTACATAATACTCTGCTCCTGCTCTTCCTTCCTAATCTCTGATTGCAGTCACCTGTGTTACACACCTTTCTATTCAAATAACTAGTATAACACGGGTGACTGCAATAATTTTAAGAAGGAAGAGCAGTAGCAGAGTATTATGTACCGAATGGAGGGGGTCATGTTGGAGGGTCTGGATTCATAGGCTTAAAATGTTTAAGATACATAAGCGCCCCTAGCTCCCAATATAAATATTGTGAAGGTCGTATTATATTTAATGAAGTTCTGCAAAAAATGAAAAATATATATTTATATTTTTTCATAAACTACATTTTTGGGAATTATTATAAAGGACACCAGTTATCATCTTTGGTTTATATATTATAGTATTTTCTTTACTCCCAAGCATAACATTATTTCCTATACCACCTCTATGGTATTTCATGTGCTAATTTTAACATTAAAAAAATAATCTCACTTTATAGAATAAAGTATACTGAAATATCGGATTATCAAAGACATGTATCCAGCACAAACGCTAATTTATAAAACCAGCATTTGCTACTCCATAGCTTAAACTGATTACAATTATACTCCAAAAGTACACAAAAATGCTGTTTTCAAGAAATAAAATAGATTTCTAACATCTGCTTAGATAATCCTTACAACCTTTGTGATGACCATCTTAAATTTATCTAGCAAAAATTGATTAACGTCAACTTGTTTGTGCATTGATGATGTTCCACAGTCCTGGATGAAAATAAAAGGTGAAGATTCTATGCATTTATTCGTGACAAGGCCTGACAAAGCTGTGTTTCCAAGCAAGCTTTGCTAGGTATTAGCTAAGCCTGTGTGTAGTTTCACAATATCTGGAGAGAGACAGGATCACCAAGTCTAGTTAATCATTATTTTAGATTTCTAATTTGATGCATGTTTACTTTAGAATTTATATTATTGTATACTTAAATGGTTTACTACTCTGTCAGATAATTCTGTACTTTAAACCTTTACATTATTATTATTCTTACAGGCCCATCTTATAATTACATTGTGGTTGAGCGTAAAGGTCAAAATCAAAATGTGGGTTTCATACAGCTGAATCGTCCAAAGGCGCTGAATGCATTGTGTGATGGCCTTATGACTGAGATCAAGCAAGCTCTGAACTCTTTTGAAGTGGATCCACAGGTTGGAGCTATTGTTATCACAGGGAGCGAGAAAGCCTTTGCTGGTTAGTAATTGTGTGTTCCATTAAACACAAAATATTTTGAGCATTTGTGTAGAGATCTGCAAAATTTATTTGGATTTGGTAGGAATGTGAACACTTAAGACCATAGGTGGTATGTGACAATGATTTAAGTAAATCTTTACCTAATCTTTATGGGCCTGATCCAGATTTCTGTGCTATTCCATACACATGTAAGTCTACACATGGAGGAAAGTGAACTCGCCTGTCACTCCTGTGTTCAGATCCCTACCTTATGTTCTCCACACAGATCTGGGTCCATTTGAATGCAGATCCACGTGGAAGTGCATACCACTGCCCACTAAACTTCATCTACACGCCTATGCCAATCTCTCTTGGGATTAGACATGCACACTGCCAGAAGCTCACAATATATGAGGACTGATCCAGAATTTGAGAGTAAGGGCAGAACAGGTGGAACTGTAGACCTGAACAAACCTTTTTGCAATGCGAGGGGTGCATATGAATTTAAAAAAATTTACATGCAGGGAACAGATTTCGCTTTTGCCCCTAGAACCCGTAATCAGCCTGGTTTTATGTTTCATCTGTAAATTAGAATTGAATTGGAAACCTTCACCTCTCAACTCTTACTTCATTTTTACAGTTTAAGTTTGCCTTCCCCTGCAGTTCAGTATGGTTTTCCCAAGGAGAACATTTCCCTTTCCCTGTGCATGTCTCATCTCTGGATCAGCCCCCTGGTGATTTATTTGTTGTCAGGCCACTACAGATACATTTTGGAACACCAATGTGTAACTCCTAAATGTACAACTCACAGACCCCCCACATCTTTGCATGGTCATCATTTGTGTGAAGCAGAACTGATACATGGGATCCTGTAATACTATTGCAATATTACAATAGTTGTATGTCTGTGCTGTACTACCCAATGTCGCTGCAGCTATGGGGATGGTAACTTGCAGTGAGGACGGAGTGTCTGAAAATAAACAGGCAATGATCTTCACTCTAATTCAGTCCCAGCCTATGTTCTGCAGATCTTCCTCTTACCAGAGGAACATGATCAAGTGTTCTTTTGTTACACTTGTTTTGGGAGAATTTTTGCAGGATTTTGTGGTAAGTGGGGTTCTACCACCCCAGAAAAGCTGTAAAGAAAACTTAAACCGTAAATCTAGCGCTCTGTTCTTCCTATTCTAAACAACCCTCCAACATTTCTAAATAGGGTTAGTTTAATGACAGGCAGCTCATGGAAGAGTGTGAGATAAATGGATGTTGATTCTCTATTGAACTTTTGCAATGTGACTTGCAGATAAAGAAAGAAAAAAACATCTAATGCAATATATTCATAAGAAAATTTTTAATTACACAAAGCAAATAACCAAACAATACGTCACCCCTAAAGGTAACCCCTCCCTGCGTAGCAGACTTTCTAGATGGTGTGCACAATAAAGTCCTCCCAAGGTTCCATGGCTCGGGTTTCCGTGATCCTAATAGAAGGAACTTCTGAGAAGGAGAGTAGTGCCGAAGTCCGATATTGTAGGGGTCTGGTGGGTAAGTATGCTCTCCACTGAAGCGTTTTCAGCCGATTTGCGGAGATAGCAAATATATAGTATTTAGAATGTATACAAAATAGGTATAAAGTGGTTTAGGGAAGAAACTTCTTAACGCAGAAATCCAGGATACAGCCCAAAAGAGAACTGTAGAGGTAATTAGGAATTAGTCTACAGATAGGCAGGCAGCATGTAAGGAAGGCAGAGGAGGAAAATGCTCACCACTTTAAAAAAGAGCCGCAAAACGGCTTGAAATGCATCAGAGGAGAGCATACTTACCCACCGGACCCCTGCACTATTCTCCTTCTCAGAAGTACCATCTATCAGGATCACGGAATCCGGAGCCGTGGAACCTTGTGAGCAGGACTCTTGTGCACACCATCTAGAAGGGTATGCAGAGAGGGTTACCTTTGGGGGAAACTTATTGTTTTATTGTTTTTATGTGTAATAAATAATCTTATGAACATATTGCGCTATATGTTTTTTTTTATTGCCAAGTTACATTGGGAAAGTTCAACGGAGAATCAACATCCATTTATCTCACACTCCTCCATGAGCTGCCTGTCATCATTAAACTAGCCCTATTTAGAAATTTTGGAGGGTTGTTAATAATAGGAAGAACAGAGCGCTACATTTATGGATTACATTTTCTTTAAAGAAAAGGATTCCACCAATTGTTAGAGGAAATTTATAAAGAAGGCATTGCCATGGTCAGTGCATACATGTGTGGTTTTTTTTAATTTGTCGTTTTTTTGGCATTTTATCAATAAATAAATGTTGTCTGAAGTGTTCACGGTTGTTCTTTTGACTTGTGTAATATTTTACTTATTTTTGGTATTTGGATTATATTGTCCTTTGCAGCTGGTGCTGATATCAAAGAGATGCAAAACAGGACCTTCCAAGAGTGTTATGGGGGCAGCTTCCTGTCTAACTGGGATCGTGTGTCTACAGTAAAGAAGCCAGTGATTGCAGCTGTTAATGGTTATGCAGTAAGTAACACCTGCATAACTTACAACCACTCATTGCCATTTGATAGTACACTATGGGAACTGTTGTAATCAGGATGGTTGAGAGGTATAGCACACTAATGGTACAAAGTGTACATTACCATTCTATATGGAGGGCATGGTTCAGTGATATATTTGTGCACTAAATACCGTTAGTGGGTCTCTACAGCTAGTGGAGTCTTCCCATACATTTACATATTTCTTTTGAATTGCACAACTGTTTTATCATGTGAACTAAATGTCTTTTTTTTTGAAAGTTTTGTACATAAAATCATATAACATTTTATTTTGCTGATGAACCTATTGATAGGGAAGAGTCTTTGATGTAATGCATTGTTTTGTGTGTGTTTCTCTATAGCTTGGAGGAGGATGTGAGCTGGCCATGATGTGTGACATTATCTACGCTGGAGAAAAGGCACAGTTTGGACAGCCAGAAATTTTGCTTGGAACTATTCCAGGTACGCTTTATGTGATTAGGTGCTATAATGCTTGTACTTTCATTTTACTAATGGGTACACACTTGTCATATTTCACTATAGATACAACCGACCATATATTTTGTTGCCTGTTAATTTCTACAGAATGTACAATATCATTCCTGCAATCGCTCCTTGTGAATTATTTGACAGTTAGAAGAGAATATATTTGATAACTGTACACACTAATAGATTATCTGCTGCCAGCAGAAAAAAAATCTAAATACATTTGAATAATGGACTGGACTTACAAAAACAGCTGTTTACAGACAGTACTGTAGTGTAAATATTAGCTGCTCTAATAGTAGAATCTAACAAGAAAAATTGGGTTCTCACAGAATCTTTAACAAGCAAAAGTGCTTAAGAAACCTGGTGCCAGTAGCGGTTTGTATGCTGGAGTTCCCATGACTTTTTCCGCTAGTAACACTAGGCTTTACCGGACTGGAGGAACCATAGAGAATGGAATCGGCGACATTGGGGTTTCCTACTGTGGCTCTTCATGCTTTTAATACATTTGTTCACTGTGTGCACTGTTTTCACCCTGGAACTATGGGCCGGATCCAGACCTACGTTTCAACACGTAGCGTATTTACACTATCGTAATTACTATGCACTCCCCTAGTCACTCCCCTCGCTTGTACGTACTTTTGCTTTTTTACGCTTTCCAAACCCTACCGTGACTCCTGTGAGCCGTAATGGCTGCACGTACTTACGTGCCTAAGGACGCCCATACTGTACAATTTAAATGCCGCACCCTGCCTCCGAAGCGTAATGACGGGTGTCGTATGGCTGGCACGCCCCTTCGTTTGTATTTACGCTCTTCATAGTAGGATGATGCGTACGTTCAGAGTTACGTGCTGTAACATCTGCCACGCGCATGCACAGTACATACAAAATAGAGTTTTTACGTTTCCGTAAATATGCTAGCGGATGTAACTCTAGACATGGCCCTTTATAACTAAATGGAAGGTAGAGCTATAGTTCTAAGTGTAAACAGCGCTATATGCCAATAGCCTGTGAGGGTCCAAATTGGAAACAAATTCTATTGTTCTGTCCGTCCATATCTGCTCTCTCATCCTCAGGCAGCTTGTCCCCCTGATTTTCTGCTACTAGACCCAGGTTTTATAAAGCACTAGTGCTTGCCTAAGATACAGAGGAGACATACATATTTTTGTTCTTATAAGTTACATATGCAGCCTATTTAACAATTTATTTTTGTTTGGTTTTTTTACACTTTATTGCTATGTTGGTTATCCTTTGTTTTTTTTTTTTATTGTATTTTTATTTATTTTTTTAAATTGCATGGATACAGTATTAAAGTTTGTCCAGTATCATCACCTCCTTACAGCACTTCTTTCCCATAGGGGCTGGTGGAACTCAAAGACTTACAAGGGCTGTTGGTAAATCGCTGGCTATGGAAATGGTCCTTACTGGAGACCGTATCTCTGCACAGGAAGCCAAGGAAGCAGGTAATTTTCAACATGGACTATTCAAAATCAGTATTTAATAGTAGGTGTTTCTAGGTATAAAAACTATGCTAATTAAAATAGACTTCTGGTCTCAACCTCCATCCACTATTTCTAATTGTTGTGTAAGAAAGTAGATTCACTGACGGGTGCTGCTGTGTATCCGGAGTCTTAAAAATTAATCATGAAATAACAGGTTTTATATTGGCCAGACTTGAAAAATGGCCACTTTTTGTGATTCAGCAAGTGCTCGGACTGTGATTTTAGTATGGACTGGGTTCTGTACCTGTTGTAGTTCTGATGTCTTTCCGGTGGAAGAGTGCAATAGCTAGTGGGAGGAGGGAGCGTTGCAAAGTAAAGACATGCCCTATGCATGCCGCCCTTTCTAGATCCAGTCCAATGTGGGTGAGTGAAAAACTAGTACCAGTTACTATAGACTGTTTTGAAACTGGGTTTTTTGTATATTGTGGGTTTTTGTTTTGTTTTGTTTTTGTTTTTTTTTTTAGAAATCTTTATTGCTTTTAGGTACCACATAGCGAATGCTTTAAGTAATTCTCAGTTCATTTACTTGGAACAAAAACATTAAGAAAAAAAGTCTCCATAGTGAATTGGACTAGATAAGACTAGGGAAAAAGTTTTACACTTTCCTGTTTAATTTATTAAAAGTTATATCCAAGTATAATAATCTCAAATGGTTTCTTAGCATGCAATTTACAACGGAATGTTGTTAACTGTTGCGATTTCATTTGAAATCTGCAAAACAAATCAAGATTGTTCTTCTTTGTTTTTGGTGTTTTACCGATACTGATGGGAGGCAGGTTAATTTGATAACTGACATGTTGCGGAGTTTGACTTTTATAAAAAAAACAAAAAACCTTCTAAAATAAATGGTTTAATGCCATTAAACTTGCTAGCACTATTATAAATACCAGATTAAGTTATGTAACATAATCTTTTTTACATCATATTTTATATATAAATTCTATTCACGTACTGCCACTTCACAATGTCCATAACACTGCTTTTGAATTTCCACTTTGACTGTTGCATTCATCCTTAATATTAAATTTAGATTATATTATAGTTGAGTTTTTATTTTGTTAGCTCTAAGCAACGTGAAATATTGTTCATAGAAAATAAAATACGTAACCTGTTGTATTTCTAACATTATTCAGAGAGATTTTTATTTGAACTAAAAGCTTTATAGCTTTAAGCTTTATAGTGTATTTACGTAATTGTTCTTTTATAATCTGGTTGTTCAGAGGTTATTTTTTTTTTTTTTGTGCTTTGTTTCTTCAGGACTCGTCAGCAAAGTATATCCAGTGGATAAAGTTGTGGATGAAGCCATTAGTTGTGGGGAAAAGATAGCCCAGAACTCTAAGCTTATTGTAGCTATGGCAAAAGAGGCAGTAAATGGAGGTAAAAAAAGCAGTTTTTCCTTGACTGCTGCTGCGGTCAGACACTGAGGCACAGATGTCACAAGCATAAAGTAATATTCTAGTAAAGGCTGCGCAGCATCCATAATCTTTGTGGATGTACCAGGGTTGGAAAAGTACAAGTCTTTACACTTTCTTTTGGTGTATATTTCTAGTGAACATTACATTACACATGGCACACTATATTTATCAAGTCTTCATAGGTCAGCAAAAAAATGACTAATTGTAACTCCACAGCATTTGAACTGTCCTTGGCAGAAGGAAACAGACTTGAGAAACGGCTTTTCCACTCTACGTTTGCTACAGTAAGTCTATTTGTTTTGTGACTGTAATTGACCTGAACAACCTGTAGTAGCAGATTCTAGTGAATGCCTTACGGGTTTTTTTTTTGTTTTTTTTTAGGATGACCGAAAAGAAGGAATGACAGCTTTTGTGGACAAGAGGAAGGCAAATTTCACTGACAAATAGAATGAACTATGATTTACAGTTACAGGATTAAGCTTAAACTGGGAATTTGTAATATCCCAGATAATCAGATTGATTATACATTCTGCCTTAGTCCTACCAAAAATCACTTAGGGAGTGAATGAGTTTATCATTCTCTATATATATTCATGGTTCATTATTTCTCATTTTCTAACTTGTTTCCAGTCCATGTGAGTTTTAGATAATTTGGAACCAAAGTCACATATATGTACATCATTTACAAATCAGTTAAATACGAATTGAATGTTATAGTTCAATACATTTCAGTCAAACCTCAAATATTCTTAATAAATAACTTAATTTGTCTCCTTTTGTTTAAATGACTGATATGTATCCTGAGACAATCTGTGGACTTATTTTTGAAAAGACAGTGTGACCTTATTTTAATAAGCCATATGTTTGTACATATATGAAAGTTCTTCTGAATTTTAGGAATTTGGAGTCGCAGGGTACAAGTACGTTTGTTCTGGTATTTAACTGGTCATTATCATCATGAAATCATGACACTGCACAGGAGTATATAGTTTTTCAGCAGTGGTGACTGTGATTATGGTATTAGTGATACAGTGTAATGACAGCAGGGTCCAACTGTTTGGTTTCTGTCACATTATTTTTGGAAGAGTAGGATGCAAAATATATAAGCTGTCTACAAAACTACAATGACAAATTACTCAGTTATGTAATTGTTTTTTTTTTTTTTTTTAATACCCTCCTACAAAATGCATTTGCCAGTAGGAAGATCTGAGTGGCAAAGTACTGGTAGGCCAATATCACTGCATCTGTAGTTATAAAGTAAAACATTTCATAGCAATTTAATGGAAGCAGAAATTTGTTGACAGATTTCCAGTATGTCACCCACAAAACCTGAATGAGCCAGGTCTGATCTAAGTTATTGGAAGAGTCTGGATGGAAACACAGAAGCTTCTATGTCCAACCGTGCCAAGGCATGTTTGTGACAAGAGTATTCAGCAGCTATCAAGCACAGATCCTAATTAGCTAAAATCCTCTGTTGTTTCCCTGACCCTGATGACTGAAAAACATTGTGCTCCTGCTGTTATTAAATGTCAGTTTTCACTCTAGTATTTTTCCACTTTTCATCAGTATTAATTACTGAGCTCTGGTTACTCTATGTCCGAAGGTATTTAACATGAAGACACATTGTACCTGGTGAATACACTCATTATCTATTCCTCTATTCATGGGGGGGTGGCATTATATCAAATTGATGCTTGATATGAAACTGTAATTGGTTAAAGGGTGTTTATTTCTCACAAAAGGGAATATTTGCTTTCGGTGCATGGGGTTAGATGATAGCAGATCTATTGTAGAGAACTAGGGACAGGTATCAATGGTCTGTTCAGCTAGTGGCGCCAGGGCATTGTATCCCCACATGATTTGTGTGCATACAGTTAACTTCCCTATTAATTTTGTTACATTTTTTTTTTATTGTGTGCATTATGCAAATTAATTTACAGAATTTCTATCTTGTATACATTTAAAATAACACATCAAAACATTAACCCTACAAGTTGTGGGGGGTTTACAGTAAATACAGATAAAAAAATAAATAAAAAAAAAAGCTCTTAAGAATCAATGCAGAAATTTGATAGCAGCAAGGTCGCTCAATATTTAGCCAGAGGTCATAAATGCTCTATGTTGAATTGTTTCTTTTTTTTTTTTTTAAAGTTGGGGATGGGGGGGGGGGGGG
>WWET01002020.1:241104-251720 GCA_011038615.1 Limnodynastes dumerilii
GCCCCCAGCATCTCCCATCATGTGGCCTGTCCCTCCAGCATCCCCCAGCATGCGTCCTGTCCCCCCAGTTACTTACCTGGGGTCACACAACATCATAGATGCTGCGTCCCGCCGCACAGGAGAAGAGCAGCGGCGGGACTACAGGGAAGGTGGCCGGGGATGCACTGCAGTGAGCGCAGCGGCATCCCCGGCCACAACCAGCTCTACAGTGTGTGGGGGGGGCAGGCTTGTAAGAGAAGTCTTCACCCCCCTGCAAAAAGGGGTGGAGTTTACAGACACTGGGGCCCACCGTGGAAATTCCCCCGGCTCCCCGGTGGGCCAGTCCGACGCTGTGTGTGCATCACTCCTAAGTCTGACGTACATGTTTGTGAATCAGTGAGCCATGATTTCCGAGTGTATATTTGGGTTCTGGGCATGCACAATTTAACTGATCATAAAAATACGCATGGAGATTCTGCACTTACTTAAGTGTGAATACAGTCCTATCTATCTGACCAGTAACCTCAAAAGACAAACTGTGCTACCTGTTGGGCTTAATATGTTACAAAATAAACGCATTCGGCCTAAGCCAGAGGGAGGCATATGCCTGGTGTAGTCTGTCTTTGCATACCTTGCACTGCACATGCCCAGAACAAAAGTGTGTGCAACTGCGGCATTTCAGACCCAAGCAAATCTCCCTGCTGCGATCACCTGCATTCAGAGGAGTGTACAGAGAAAGATAAGGAGCGGACAATCCCAGGTACAGTAAGCATGTTATCCCGTAAATCTAAGTAAATGAACCCAATAAAGACATGACTATTTGCAGTTTTAAAAAAAACATTAGCAGCAGATGGGTGTGATATGTACTGCAAAATAGCCCACATCCACACTAAAGGGCATACTTTAGTCTCCATTTCAGAGGCTACCGTATGGAATTTGCCATCCTAGATTCCACACATATAAATATAAAACATAAACCCAAGTAAATAGAAATGATGACAAAGGCACATAAATGTACATATCACCACTTCTAAATTTACACTTTAACCATTGGTTCCAATTACCCAGAAATCCCAGAAACATCTGTATTTAAACAGCTTAATGCGGATGCTTAAAAAAACGAAATACATAGAAATCCATGAAAACAAAGGCACAAACCTATAGTATTTTAACACCTCATACGCCCATCAATCAACTTAAACGTAAAAGTTTTTAAATGATTTGTTTGTTTTGCAATAAAGAAAATTGTCAATGGGTAAGAACCCCCTGATAGTGTAGTGCAGAATACCTTTTATGTCATTAGGAAATTGGGGAATGGGAAGACAGTTACATTTCTATGGACATTTGATGAACTCCTTTTTGAACAGCTGCACTTCTATTTGGATACCTTCCTTATACCTACCCTGGTATTGCCTGGCACAATAGCCATTATGAGCAAAGCAGCAACACAGGACAAAATGATTGGAGACCTAGAATAATGATAAAAAACACAGGGTATAGCACTGATCTTACTTCCAGGTCTAATTTGCATTCTGCAAAACGTTCTCTCATTCACCAATGATATAAAGTATGGTTTAAGTTCACTATTTTTCTGTAAATGCTTAGTAAAACACATTGCAAATGATAACACACAGTTAAAGGTACTTTTTGCATACATCGATCTTTACTGGAGTAATATATCTAATTCTGTTGATTTTAGTTTGCGTTTGTCAGCTGATGTTATTAGTTTTGATTCTGCTCTTATGACTTCTCCACATGTACTAACTACGTCAGCTATTTCTTCAGCTCACATAACGGGGGGTTTAAATATATCCAGTGTCTGGTTTAAGGCTGATATATGCTAGTGATAGATAAGCAGTCAGCGTTTTTAATCATTTTTATACTATACAATTATGTTATATAACTTTGTGAACATGGTAAAATTTTAATTTAATGTTAATTTCTTTGGCAACGACAATTAATAACTGCAAGTTACTACTTGACTTATTTAGTCATGTAAAACTGCATATATGTTCAATATATCAAATGCTTGTTGCATAATAAGTCCAGGGGCCAGATTTACTAAGCTGCGGGTTTGGAAAAGTGGAGATGTTGCCCATAGCTGACATTCTCTAGTATGTAATAGTTAAATGAGAGCTAGAATCTGATTGGTTGCTATGGGAAACATCTCCACTTTTCCGTACCCGCAGCTTAGTAAATTTGGCCCCTGGAAATGTTTTTATGGTCAATCCAGGTTACCTGTGTATTTAATATCATTTGACATTTAATGCAGTAAGCTACAGTGAACAATCCAGACGCATTAATTAACCTATGTGGTACACAATAATAAAAATAGCCTGAATATTGACCGAGTGTTCAACTTAGCTTTATTAAAGTAGTTACATACATATTACAGAATAATTTCACTCTTAAAATGTTTGGCATCTAACTTGTCTTACTAATAAACTGAACTTATAGCCACAATTGTTTGTCTTTTCATATGTTCAATTCACATCTGTAGTATCTCCCAATTATGTAATGCTACAGAATGATACAAGTTTTATAAACACCTTTATGGGATTAACCATACTTGATCTAATGTTGATCTAATTGATCTACATAATAGACAGGTTTTGAGAATGCATATGTCAATACAAATATGTATATTTACCGCATCGTGGATTTGCTGGAATGAGTGTGCATCAATACTTCTCAAGAACTTTGTGACCGAAGATATTGTTGTGAGCAGCGAGCAAAGTTCATATCCCTACCTCATTAAGGGACCTTTGGACTATGATGTCAACTGAAGATTAATCCTTTTTTCCCTTTATTTTAAAATGTAATTGTAAGTTTTAATGTGACAAGAATACTCTTAATCAGGTCAGTGGTAGTAGAGACACAGAAAACTGTTTTTTGCTTCCTAGAACATTAAGATATAACAGATACACTTTGATATAAATACATTAAACTGCGGTGTCTATGATTTTAACAATATTAAGTTATTTATTTTAATTTTCTTTATTGGAAAAGTTGACACAAGTTATAGTTACAAGCAAAAGTATGACCCGCGACCCAAAGAGATAAGCATTATGGGCAAACAAAACAATGAGGACAGTTGCACAGATCAACAGAAAAAGCAACCAGTTTTTACATTAAATCCTAAAAAAGGAGAACAGTTAAAAGAGGAAAAGAGGGGACGAGCAGGGAGATGGCAGACCATGCTAGTGTAGACTGAGGGAAGTAAAGGTTGGAAAAGAAGAAAGAAGGTAGTAGTAACACAGAAAGGAGGGAGAAGTGTGAAGAAAGGGAGGAAAAGAGTCATCCAGGCCCTATTATAGGTTAAAAAAAAACTTATCTAATGGCGCTACTCCTTGTAGGCGCACACACAATGAAAATTTAAATATATGTAAATTTTAGTCCATAATAATCGTAAAAAATAGTATAAAAAAATATATAAAATATATTTTTTTTAAATTTACCATAGTATAAGCTCACGTATAAGCACCAAAATCTGTGTTACAAGCTAATTTACAAAACATATGTAACTCATCCTAGTTAAATGTTAGGGTGTCAGTTTTTTATAGGTTAGAGTTAAGCTGGGCACTGGCAAGTTTTCGTAACAATCTGGCGTTGTTACTGTTTTTACAAATTGATTGTGTACCTGATGTGTGTGCAGTACACACTGAAACCATCTCTTGCTCGATCAAATGCTGTTTCAGATGATTCTGCAGCATTGTCAAAAACTGATAGACCACATTTTTATTTGTGTTTACAGTCAATCAGTTGGCTTGTACATTATGCATTTCTCACAACTGCATTATAGTATGGTTTTTCCATGGTACACTTTTTGTCATTTCTTTTTGTTTCTTAAATCTAATTATCATTCAGGAGAAAAAGAGGAAAAGGAGGCCAGCTACAAGGTGGTTTTAATTTTCATGTGCAGGTCACATGATAGAAGAGCCCAAAGTTATAGAGACCAAAAGAGTCCCGCAACTGGGTAATCTTTTAAGGAGCTTGTAGTTTTCCACACTGATCACAGGTCTAATTAGGGTAATTCTGAAAAAAACCCATAAGTTGAGATCAGACTGTCTGGTGGTGCTTGCTCCTCATGTACTTTAAATAAGCAACTTTGTTGAGTCCTCTGGAAAAAAGGCTCTTATATATTAATTCTTTTTAAAAAGTGTTACCAATAATATTTCTCAGATGGTCCATTGAAGCTTGAAAACGTGAGAACATGGCATCAAATTTTCCTTTGCTAAATGTCAGTTCTACAGTATGTTGGGCTTATAGATGTGACCAAAGAATTTAAGGTACAATCACGTGACCCATGAAGAATTTCTGGAAACCTGCAAGTTCAAATTTGTGCCCCAAAACTGTAAAATCTGAAAACTACTGACCAAGGGATTCCATAACGGTAAATGAAATATGGATAGTAATACAACAAGGTGACTTACCGTTCTTAGGGCCTCATTCACTAAGCTCGATTTGGCCCATATCACGTGATTTTGAGCTTCAAAATCGCCAAAGGCGATTCACTAAGCTCAAAATCACGTGATTTTAGTAATTTTTAAATCGCGGGTCCGCAAATCGCGGTCCCGACTTTTTTCAATTACAAACATACAATGTTTGTAATTCACTAAATGCGATTTCACCGAATCGCGGTGAAATCGCATTGAAATCAAAAGACATAAAATCGCATCTCTAGAGATGCGATTTTATGTTTTTGTGCCGATCGCGACCATTAAAACACAGGTCTGTATAACAGACATGTGTTTTAATGGTTAAAAATCCTTAGATCGGCACGTGTACAATGTGTCTCCCTGCTGTAGTCATTGAATTACAAGGATCAGCAAAGGTGATCGTTGTAATTCTTTGGTTACAGCATGGATACAATTGTATCCATGCTGAACTGCGTGTCGCGCCTGTGTAAAAAAAAAAAATAATTAATAAATAAACCCTTTAAAAAATTAAATAAAGTGTTACATATGTAAATAAAATAGTCATCCTAGCTAACATTAACCCCTACGTGTATGCACTTACCTTAGGAGGTCATCTCTCCTAATCTAAGTGTCTAAAAAAAAGTGTGACGTGTATAATAATAAAATAAACATTTTTAAACTCACCATTAGCTGTCCGCATCTTGGGAGCCTTCAATATTCATTAATCTGAAGTCTTCTTCTTGATTCTTTCGAAGTCTTCATCCCTGCAGAGGACGACGGCAGCTCCTCGCCTTGATCTCGAAGAATTCTTACTAAACTCCCACCAGTAGAGGGCGCTCTAAAGTTAAAGAAATTAACAGTACTACTCTACTGTTAATTTCTTTAACTCCAGCAGCATAGAATGATGTATGAGGCAAAAAAAAGTATGAGTACAAGCACCTATCCCTGGGATGGTAAATTGTTTTCCCGATGAGAAAGTTATTTGTACCTTCCTGGCAGTTATGCCTTATGGGGTTTTAACACTCAGTATTGCTGGATCCTGCATGAGCTAAGGATGTATGTGAGTTACATGAGAGGGTATATATATTCGCCACTTCGACAATTGTAATTTCAAAAGTGATAAAGCCAAAAGCCTAATGCCGGCTGCATCATTTTAGACAGGCGTCTCATTTAGAATGAATGTATTTCAGCCCAGGCACACTGCTGAACGTTTTCATTTTGACAGCTATACCTGTGCACTGTGGTCTTCCAGGAATTTCTTGCTTCTCCCGGCTCGCTGATTCCTAGTTTAGTGATTAGGAATTAGGGTTAGAATTTGGAATTAGGGTTAGGATTAGGGTTATTATAAAGCCGAACAATATTTGATTAGATAGGAATCACAGTAGCGAGTGTGTCTAATAGAATAAAGGACAAGCAGTAAATGCTTCTGGCATTCTAGTGCTGGCATGTTCACTGTTGGAAATGAAAATTGAACGGGCAAACCACATCCTATGAGAGATGGCTTAGAAGTTGGGGTCTATTTAAAAGGAGAGAGAACAGAAATATGAACAAACCGTGGGGATCCACTGTATGCATTCATGGCACACTGAATACTACTAAATGGAATAAAAATAATACGGTTATTAATTAAGAGAAACAAATATTGTGTCTGTAACTAGATGATTATAACTAAAACATTAAATATTTATAGCATAGTTTAAAAATAAAAACAGAAAACAAACCATAGTATTACTTTTATGGATGCCTAAAGGATATCAAGGATATAAATCAAAAAGCTACATTTTGTGCATAAAGTTTTAGGGCCAGATTTTCCAGCTGACATTCTCTAGTATGTAATAGGAAAGTGAGAGTTAGAATCTGATTGGTTGCTATGGGCAACACCTCCACTTTTCCAAACCTGCAGCTTAGTAAATCTGGCCCCTAGACACCTATTAAAAACTTAAGACTCTATAATAATATATTGAGTTCACCAATTGAAAACAAATAATACCCCGATGTAACTGCAAAAAGATGCTACAGAACCTTCCATCTAAATCTAGCAAATGTAATTTTCTCACATCACCTACAGTATAAAGAGCCAATGTTTAAAGAAGCAGATATAAATGGTATAAATGGATAATTTATTCATGTAGCCATTAAAAAAACCAACAACAGTGTCTATTCACTGAATGTCTTTAACTATGAATACAAAATTCAAATGTAATAGTAGTCACTAGATTGCAAACAATGTGCTTTATACTCACCTTCTAAGTATCATTGATGCATGTGTTTAGAAGTTGTCCATTCACTACTACTCCATTAAACAGTCAAACAATGTAAATCAATAAAAATCTGGGATCTAATTGAAGAAATACTACTGGCTGTGCAAGTCATCTGAATGTTGGGTTAACAAAATTGCCTTACATCTAACTAAGCAGCAACATTACAGAATTAATTGCCTTTAAACAACAGCAGAGACATTCTGTCCATTAAACCATGGTGAATAATGGAAATGCCAACAAGCTGAGCTGCCACGGCTTGTATGTACAGGAGTCACGGCTCAGCTGTATAAAACGTTGTCACAGAAACCAATAATACATACAAGGGTTAGGAGTGTGCAGGCAAAACACACAAAACACAGCATAAAAAAAGATAAAATATCACAAAGTACATAAAACTACTTGGCTGCATTAACAATACTAATTAAATAAAAAGTAAAAAAAACAAATATAACAAAATCTGTTAATGCTGTTAAATATAATCTAGCCATTTATTCCATATATTCTGGAAGTTATCAGGACATCCCCACAAATCTCACTTGCTTTAAATAGCTATTAACCTGATAAAGCCAGTCCCCAACAGATGTTTGGTCCAAAGCACAATTATCCAGCACCTTATCACCCTCTGACTACCCCTCTGATCAGGCTGCTGGTTATTAATTGCTATTCCAGTTTCCTGTCACGTGTGCTGATTTTTGTTCCTGGTTTATTTGCCTTTTGTGGGTTCCTGATCTCCTGCATTCTTCCTCCATGTGTGATATAGCAATCAATAAATCCAGGACTAAAGAGACTGAGCCCTTAATCATGGTTACATAAAATTATATTGGTTCTAGGTTACTGGGCAGAATAGCATATCACATGACTTACATAGAAAAGTTGATTTAAGCAATACGGATTTTTGTTATGTCTACCCTGAATGTCAGAGACTTTATGTTGTTAATAGTCTGTAAGAATGGCATTGGATTAATCTGTTAGAACATTTTGCAGCTCAAATTGAAATCACAATCACATGCAGAGCATTTCATAAGAATATAGAACCATAGTGTAACCATCTGCATAAGCAATACAGAATATACTGTATATATAATGCTTCATCCAAATCCACTTACTCTCAATCATTTCCACAACAATGTGCTCATGTTTCCAGCTGACCTTGTCGAGGACACTGGTACTTCTTCTGTCTTTGTGTATTTCTGTCCCTTTACATTCCATGTAGTCAGTTGCCTGTGTTTTGATTTGCACCATTTTTTTGTGCTTAATCTGTTGGTATCTGCATTCTTGGTATTAAGCCTTCTTGTTTAGTTTGAGGTTTATGTTTCCCACTTGCACCCAGATCACTAGTCTCCATTACCAGTTGTTTGCATACTAATTAACTCTTTGCCTGTTGCTCTGCACATCATTTTCTGTGTTGTTTATGAGCTCTGCTTCATTATTACATCTGGGGCTGCCTTCCAGGGATGAAGTGAAGGCAAGGTCCCAGTTAAACTCAGTTCTAATAGACTTAGTGCCAGTATCAAGTAGTACAATCCTCAGTGGAGAAATGCAAAGGTCAACCTGTGTGTCTCGAAACCGGTCAGCCAAGACATGTCTCAGTTGCAAATATGGATAGCAAAGAGTTTTGGGGAAAGAAAATTCAGTCTGAAGCTGCAACAAGGATTTAAGAACACCTCCAAAATAAATTTAGTAAAAATCAGTGACCGCGCTATCCCACAGCTCTCTCAAAGCACTTCAATTCTGGGTAGCTAGACTTATTCCAAATGGGCATATCAGAGTCAATATCAGCACCATCCAGTAATGCATGTGCCCATCGCTACACTTGCTGCATTTGCAAAATAATAGGTTATGAATTTCATGGATATGACCTTGCTAAAAGAGCCTGGGAGGACGCATGTTCATAACCAGCCTGCATAACCAGATCTCCATTAGAAGACTTAGTGACCTAGTCAAGTAAATGGGACAGCTAAGCAGCAGAATAATAATAATAATACAAAAGATTTGGCAGAGCCATGCCACCCCTCTCCCTGCATCTACAGAGGTTCTCCCTGCTAATCCTGACCTGAATTTCGCCATCTAACAAACAAGGTAATTATTGAGTCAAATATTTGGAAGATCCAGTGAGGGACCGGACAAGATTATAGAAATGTTTGGCAAATGCGTAGAATCATTATAATTGCAATGGAGCGTAGCTGAGCGATGCTACACTGCGTGCGGACAAGAGCTACCCCCCGCAGGGAGGAATGCCCACCGTAGCGTAGGAGATCCAAGTATGCAACTTCTAAATTACAATAGCCATCACCTAATCATATTACTGCTGATGACAATCTCTTTTAAATGTAACAATGTGGTCTATAAAAGTAGGTCTCATAAATGCCTTAACAGCATCCCATGCTATAGGTGGAGAACTATCAAAAGTGTCAGATTGCCTCTCGGCTATCTCCTCATGGATGTCTGATCATTTTCTCAAGCTTAACATGGACAAAATGGAAATTGTAGTCTTTCCTTCTTCACGTATCCCCTCTACCCCTACTATCTCTATTACTATCGGCGACTCCACCATCTCCTACTCCACCCAAGCCCACTTCCTGGGCGTCATCCTGGACTCCTCTCTCTCCCTCACCCCCCACATCCGTGCCCTCTCACTGTCCTGCCGTTTTCATCTCTCAACATTGCTCGCATCATACCCTTCTTAACAGCAGATGCTACTAAAACGCTCATTCACTCTCTCATTATTTCCCATCTGGACTAGTGCAACATTCTCCTCTCTGGCCTCCCTCTGTTCCATCTTGCACCCCTACAATCTATACTAAATGCTGCAGCCAGACTAAACTTCCTTTCCCAACACACTGCCTCCACCTCCCCTCTCTGTCAATCTCTACACTGGCTTCCTGTCCCCTTCAGAATTCTCTTCAAGCTCCTCACCACAACTTACAAGACTCTCTCCTCCTCCACCGCTCCCTACCTCTCCTCCCTTATCTCCATCCACACTCACTCACGTCCCCTCCGCTCTGCTGATGACCGTCGCCTCAACTCCAACCTGATAACTACCTCTCACTCCCGCATCCAAGACTTCTCCCAGGCCGCCCCTCTGCATTGGAACAACCTTCCACATCCTATCAGGCAATCCAGCACCCTGCAATCCTTCAAACGCTCCCTCAAAACCCACTTCTTCAGGCTAGCCTACCCTTCCCCCACCTAAGCTTACCTGCCCTCCCCATCTTCATAACTGTGTCTGCTGTTTATTTGCCCTCTCTCACTTAGCTTGTTAGCTCTTATGACCAAGGTCCTCCTCCCTCCTGACATCACCCCTCTACCTTGTCCTGTCACTTCCCATCTTTTTCTCTCTACTGTCTATCTTTGTCCTTATTCACCGGCTTCTACACACACATCCAGCATTTTTATTTTCCTTACATATTGTTCTGTTTTTTTGTTTGTTTGTTTTTTTTGTACTGTATTTTAATTTTGCTTTGTACATGTATTGTATTCCTTATTCATGTTTTTATACCCTCTGTTCATTATTGTATTGAATTGTTTATGTAACCATTGTCTTTGCTATTGCCTCTGCACGGTGCTGCGGATACTGTGTGGCGCCTTATAAATAAACAGTAATAATAATAACTACAGATATTTTTGGCTTCAAAATAAGCCTCCCAGGCAGGGCCAGTGCTAGGGTGTCTGTGTCACCCCCCCTACAAACTAAAAATTTGGGCCTTATAACAAATATGTCTTTTACAATGTTGGAAAATAAATGATTTTTTTCCCTGTATCTGTGGTCAGTCACCTTAGTTATTGCTAAAGATATAAAAAAAAATAGCACTCTTGTTGCTGTTGATTTTAAATACATAGAAACATAGAAACATAGAAAGTGACGGCAGATAAGAGCCACATGGCCCATCTAGTCTGCCCATTTGTTTATTGAAAACTATACTGACCCTAGACCATATTTACCCTCAATTTGGTTTAC
>WWET01002020.1:252874-278553 GCA_011038615.1 Limnodynastes dumerilii
TGTGTGTGACATGATCTCTCCAGTGGATCCATGCTGCTTGGGATCCTGTGTTACTGGATATAGTGTGTGTGACATGATCTCTCCAGTGGATCCATGCTGCTTGGGATCCTGTGTTATTGGATATAGATACTGTATAATGTGATCCTGTATCGGTGTCTCCAGTAATTTCCCTACTACTGATGTCAGGTCACTGGTCGGTAGTTTGACGCTTCTTCCCTACTTCCACTTTTATGCAGAGGGACGACATTTGCTATTTTCCAGTCCTCTGGAATTACCCCAGTTATTAGTGACTGATTGAATAATTCAGTTAATGGTTTTGCCAGCACCCCTCTAAGCTCTTTCAGTATTCTCGGATGTATCCCAAACAAAAGGTGCAGTTAGTAGGCAGACCGCAGAAGGTGCATTTAAAATAATTTATAACACCTGCCTCTGTGATGGTTGAGGAGTAGATCTCAGGGCACCACCACATCTGAGGAGCGACATCATCTCAGCAGGGAGATAAACTGGGCACGCAATCCTTTCTTTCGGGTCGCCCTCGCTGTAATGGAGAGGAAAGGAGGGGGGCAGCATTCATTCCATTGGCCCAGCCTGCAGCCTGTCACAGACATAGGAAATGTGACAAGCTGGCAGGTACAGCACAGTACTCTCACAGTGGTCACAGTTACTGCTGACTCTGGCTGCAATGTTGGCGCTGAGAAGTGGGGGGATGAGCGGCGGCTCCTATCAGCATGGTGCAAGGATGCAGCGCATCCTCCCGCGGAATGCATCTCGCCGGCCCTGCTCCCAGGAAACAGATAAGTCATACTTCTGTCCAATCAATGTTAACCAAAACCTCAAGAAGGAGGACTCATGGTAGATTTACATTCCATAGTACATTAATAGGGGAATGGTCACATATACCACCCAGTCCATATATATTACCTGCACTACAGAGATCAGATGGCATTGAGAGACCAGCGCCAAGGAGAAGGTGCAATACGAAAAGGAAAAGCATAAAAACTACATATAATTAGAATTGCATTGTCTCCACGCAACAATCAACCCAAGCTTCTGAGGAATATCGGGTAATCTGGAAGAGCGATGTACATCCCCTGCACTATTTTCCCGCCAATGATCCAATTAAATTTCCAACTAAAGTTCAGTAAGGTGCAAATGGAAGGCAGTAAAAATAAGTCCATATTTATACTCTCTCTGTTCCGAAGTCAATCAATCCATCTAGCTTTATCCCTGTGTGCCAGGCCCTCTGCCATCACTCTCAGCCTGGCAGGGAAGAACAGAATATGTTAACTGCAGTTCATGTAAGTTGTAAAAGTTGAGCCACAAAATCAAGGAAAATAGAACATTTTTTTCTATGATATTGGACTCTTAATCTAGACCAAACAGAGAGTAGCATCCTAATCTAGTGGAAAAGTTTGGCAATTAGTACCTGATTCTGATCTGCAAAAAATCTGCGTCACCCTCCGTGTAACCAAGTTTATAATGGAAGGTAGACCTGCAACTGAAAATCTGTTAGTTGGTCCTTTAACATAGGGACAGTGGGCCGTATTCAGAGATCCGCGTCCCAATCAGTACGCAAATATACGCACAGACGGAGCAAGGAACACCCACCAAAACCCCAGTCACACCCCTTGCTAAGCTATGCTCTTGGAGACTTACGCCTCCATAGACCAGCTAACTTTCCGTGCACATACATGTCCTCCGTCCGTGCGTATCTTCATAATTGCGCCCACTTTCCTTCATTTAAATGCCACCCCCTCCCACCCATTTTTATTTAAATTCAGCCGTACGTATTTTTCTGTTGCATATCCGGACGTATGTATCCACGTGCGATTCACAGGTCCAACCGTAAGGCACTTCCGTGTGTATCATCAACGTCAATTGCGTAAATGAATTTACACAATACGGCCCAATATCCTCAGGTACAGAATCTGTCTTCTACCTCCCTCACTCCCTCCTGAATATATTGTACATCCTGCTGCAACACTGAAGTGTCACTTTTAACTGTACCAACCTGATCTGAGATGCAATGCTATGAAGTGCTGATAGCTTTCGTTCGTTGTGCAGGGGCAATTTCCGGCGTGGAAGAAATAAATATTCCAATGAGAATATCCCAAAAAGCAATGACAAGATAACACCTCACTGGTACTTATAACCTGAGAAAAAATACATAATTTTCTTGCAGCTTACAATATAAGAAGTAGTAGAAGGGTTCAGATAAGATAGAAGAAAATCCAGCCAAAGATGGGCAGGGTGTGCAGTGCTCAGAAATCCAGGCAGTTCCAGCAACAGTGAGAAAGAAATACTAATGCAGGATCTTCTGGAGAGGAAATGGCATCCAACACGTGGCTAGTGGCAGGAAAACAACAGAGGAGACCAGGAAAGGAAGTCACTGAAGTGCTTGCAGCTTTGGAGCTGGTACAGTGATATCCACCATAAATGATGGCTAGCCTCTAGCCCACAGCCTGCAGTAAAAGACAGCAGTTAGTGCCAGGAGAACTGTGGTCCTGAGCTTTACCTACTGTACACAAGAGAAGGTAAGTCACACGGATAATCAATTGTAGATACAGAGCTCTTCTCTTGCACAGTCTATCACGAGCTCTTCTCTTGCCCAGTCTACCCCCCCCCCCCCCTGCCATGTAACCTGGACTTTTTACTTTTTTATAACTAGGTCTAGTTAGACGGTATTAATATTTGAGTTTTCTGCCCAAAGCTATAAACATGTATAATTTTTTTCAGTACATCAAATGTTGTTTAGGTTATTTTATGCTAGTTTAATACATTGAAAAACAAGTGAAATGTTGGAAGTGTTTCTTCATATTTTATAAGTTGTTGGCAGAAAAATAAATTGCTAATGGATGCTTGCAAACTGATCAAAGAATAGATCATCCTCCCTGCTGAATATTCATGATGAATCAGCTCTTTTTGTGCTAGAAAATGTGTGAAGATGTCTGCGTGATAACTCCACTTTCCTCTCCTGTTGTTATTACTGTTTAATTAGAACTTCTAACAGTTAACCCACTGCTGAGATCAGCTCACACCTTCTTTTATTGAAATAAGACATTTCTCTACTGTTTCTTATCCAGTTTCTTCATAAACAAAAAACAGTTCACGGCAAGCTCTCATTTCATTTTTCTCTCATTAAGATATACAGTTTGATAGCATTGCAGAACTTAATTGACAATTGTATGTACGTATAATCATAAAATAAGAGGAAATGAAGGAGTTGGACGCATTTTACTCCCTTGGACAACAGGGTAATTGGACAGCCCCATACATCTCTCTTCTGAATAGAACACAGTTGTGGTGCAGGATATAAATCAGCTCGGTTTGGTAAAAATGGCTAGATTTTTAGAGCTTTCATCTGCTTTCCTTAGCAGCCTGTTAATCAACTTCATTGCTAAGGCCTGGAACAATATGCCTGGGGCCTCTCCTGCCATTGCCATCCTTTACATTCTTCCTGCTCCTGACACGTCAGTATATGTGTAGTCAGCTAACCTGTAAAATGGTAAAACTAAATAAAGGTGCGTGCCTTACCCCCAGGCTTGAGATCTTCTACTGGTAGCCAGGAATCAATTTCCAGATTCAATTTCCAGAAGATACCCAGTACCAGACCTGTTTCTACACTACAGAAGACCCTGCAAGCTATTTCTGAAAAACATGTCGCCAACAAAGTGTGTTAGGTCCAAATTGGAATTTCTCTACTTTGACAAGATCTCCATAAGGTCCGTTAGAGATGCACAAGGTAAATTGTTAGTGAAAATACTTGCCAGTTAGGGATCCCACAACTAATACACCCTAACCAAACTGCTTGTAGTCAGCATGTACGAGGGGGGTGTCATGGGAGAGCACTTGCCACTTAGATCACTTAGTACATTCAGTACTATGTATATGACATCTTATTAGTACTTCATGTCACATATAATTTAGTATCAGTACTAAACATAGTAATAAACGGTCTGCCTATCTAATAGAGATTTTATTCACACAGATCATGCTGAGAAAGCAAAGGTGAACCCAGGAAAATTAATTGACCTCTTTGATCATCCCTCAAAGTCCCCAGCGATTCTACTCTCTACTGACCTGTTATACCTTAGTCCTGTATGTCTGTTCAAAATCCTTTCTTATGTAGAAACCCAACAACTAGGTTAAAGAATGGCACGCAGTTATACCATCTTAATACACTAGTATTTGGCCACACCTGTTAAGTATTGAATTCTGGTGTTTCTATCAGACTCATTGGCATAGGTGTATAAACTCATGCCCCTAGCTATGCAGATCCTGATTCCCACTTAAGAGTAAAATCGCGTACTTACCTAAATACACGCATACAGATTCAGAGAAAAGAAAGAAACCGATTAACCGCTCCCCCTGTGTCGGGAGTGCAACGTAAAGACATAAGTCTTTAATGCATATAGTTAGGTACGTGCAGACTTTGTTAGCTGTAAATCGGGCTTGCGTAAAAGGTGCTTTAAATGACTTATGATTCAAAGATACATAACTAAACGCACAGATTAGGCTTTGTAAAAATAAAGTTTTTGTTATTTTTAATAACGTACTGTAGTCTCATTAATATATGTGAACAAAATTAACCAATAAAAATACAACTTGAAATAGTACTAATGATGACATACTATACAATACACATAAACAAAAACTGCATGAAGTTAGAATTAAATGACCCACTACATATAGAGACTTTCATAAAACATTTTAAAAATAAGCATTTAAAAAATATAAACAACACAAACAACTAATACAGTTAAATATAGGTAAATGTAATGATGTTTGTTCACAAAATGAAAAGTAAATAAAAAACCTTCACAAACTCTAACCAAATAATGACACCTGTACAATGTTAAAGTCTTGCACAAAATGTAAAATCAGCATTGGATTAAATAAACAAGCCTTTATTTGTTTAATTTAAGCAGTTGTGGCATAAAATAAGTAAGTGATGACGCCTGGCCTCACAGCAAACAATACGGTTCTTCAACTTATGAATGGTCGATGGCTACCTTAACTTTTCCCATGCATATGTTAGTTTACACAAGGCACTACTACTTGTGAATCAGTCCTAACCCTGTAGGAACTCCCATACTGTACATTAGTAGTCCGTGTGCAGCTCATTTGCATTAAGAGTCTTGCCCCTTATATATAAGGGGTTTGGGTTCAGGTCATAAAATTATGCAGTAGATTTTACACTTACTTCAGTGTGAATACAGTCCTCAGTCTCAATTTGCAATTATTTGTGATACAAAATGAGTCATTCTGAAGAGCTCAGTGACTTTAAGGGCCATATATACTAAGCTGCAGGTTTGGAAAAGTGGAGATGTTGCCAATAACAACCAATCAGATTTTAGCTGACATTCTCTAGTATGTGGAAAGAAAGTGAGACCTAGAATCTTATTGGTTGCTATGGGCAACATCTCTATTTTTCCAAACACGCAGCTTAGTAAATCTGGCCCCAAGAGTGGTACTGTAATAATGGCACCTTTCCAATAAGCTGGTTTGTGATATTTAATCCCTGCTGGATATTCCTGGTCAACTGTAAGCGATATTATTAGAAAGTGTAAGCGTTTAGCAACAACAGCATCTCAGCCACAGAAGCGGAAGACCACGTAAAATCATAGAGTGGGTTCAACAACTACTAAGGTGCCAACACTCTGCTGATTCCATAGATGAGGAGTTCCAAACTTCCACTGGCATTAATGTAAACACAAATACTGTGCAGCGGGAGCTTAATGGAATGGTTTTCCATAACCGGGCAGCTTAATGCAAGCCTCGAATCACCAAGTCCAATGCCATGTGTCAGATGGAGTGGTGTAACACACACTGACACTGGACTGTAGAGCAGTGGAAACGTGTGTTTGTGAAGTGATGAATTACGCTTATCTATTTGGCAGTCAGATGGACGAGTCTGGGTTTGGCAGATGCCAGGAGAATGTTACCTGATTGACTGCATTATGCCAACTGTGAAGTTTGGTGTAGGAAGCATAATGGTATGGGGCTGTTTTTCAGGGTTTTGGCTAGGCCCCTTATCTCCAGTGAAGGGCAATCTTAATGCTTCAGCATACCAAGTCATTTTGGACAATGTTATGCTTCCAACTTTGTGGGAACAGTTTGGGGAAGGCCCTTTTCTATTCCAACATGAATGTGCTCCAGTGCACAAAGCACGGACTATAAAGACATGGTTTGATGAGTTCGGTATGGAAGAATTTAACTGTCCTGCACAGAGACCTGACCTCAACCCCATCGAGCATCTTTGGGATGAACTGGAAAGGGATTGCGAGTCAGGTCTTCTGGTCCAACATCAGTGCCTGACCTCTTAAATGTTCTACAATATGAATGGGCACAAATTCCCACATAAAGGACCTGATTCAGACTTAAGAAGGAGCTTGAAATTAAGGACCTGATTCACACTTAAGAGTGCGTAAAAACAGGAACGTAAAATTACGTACGTTATGTATGTGCGGAAAAATTGCGGAAAAATAAACATGATCTGCATTAGCACACCCACTATAAGGTGCGTAAATAACGCACGGACTATCTAATGAGGCGTAACTTTACGTATGTAATCTTACAAACACCGTTCATTTTACAATGTGTGTAAAAGGTTTATAAAGGTTTTTATATTTGTTATATCACTATCCCAATGGTGTCATGCATAAACTTCAAGTGTAGCGACATTATGACAACATAGCCACAGATTACACCACTTATAAATAGCATTAACCCGATGTTCACAGCTATGAAAGTAACATCGTATTGGTTTCTTTACACCATTCTTCTAAACCGTATATATTCATATACAAGTACACATTGGCAGACCCACACATTTGGAGCCCGGTTTACATTCCTCTCATATCCCTGACATGAACTTTATGTTATTCGCGTCCGCCTAATCTGGCGCATTATCAAATTGTCATCCAGCACTCGATAAAGGCTCCTATCAACGTCTGTAAGAGTTGTGACATCTATGTAACTGTCAACTAGATGCCGATATGTGATGCTTATAAAGGTGCAGTTACCATAAACACACCCACTAGCTTCATTAATAGCCCGCAATCTAAAAATTTGAATGGGGATGCCTTCCCCTTTCATTACACATGTGTAAGTCCATGCGAACGTAAAGTTAATAATGCGTACAATAAGGGACGTAATTTTACGTACGTAACTATACGTAATGCGCATGCGCATATCCATTTTGCGTAACTTTACGTTCGTAACTTTCCGTTACTCTTAAGTGTGAATCAGGTCCTTAAGAGAGGAAAGTTACTCCTGGGATAAATCATGTTGATTGCAGGGGAAACATATTTTGGGCCAGATCCTGACTTACGCACGCCTTACGGGTGTGCGAGGATCAGTACGTACGATAGTGTGGCAGGGAATGCACGTCCCCTGCACTCCCCGCTCACGGTGGTAAATGCGTAAATGTACTAAGGTTGTGCGCGTGTGCACAACCTAAAAGACAGGAAAGTTACGTATGTGCCATAAGTAATTCCCCTGTCATACGAAGGCCAGGATCTGGCCCTTCATCTGTTGCAAACAGTATTAGAGTTGAGAGGTTGCGTTTCCTCGCCCAAGTCTAAATAAAAGTGTGATAGTAAAGCTGGTCAGTATCTGTGTGCAGTAAGCAATTCAAAAATATTTTCCTGCATACAAAGAATACAAATAACTTGACTCCCCCTGAAAGCAACATGGTTTAGCTCAGGAGTAAGTTTCCTCTCTTAGGACCGTATTCGCAATTATACGCACGTACGTTGCAAGGCAACACTCATGACAATCCCCTCACTTGGCCGTGTTGTCGGTGACTTACGACTCCATAGGGCATCCTTATCTCTACGTGTGCATTTACGTGCATATAATACTTACGTACGTGCGTATCTAACTAACCACGCCCTCAAATGGTCATTTAAATGCCTCCCTCCAGCCAATTTTATATAACTTTGTCCGTACGGATTTAAACCACGCCCCTCTGCACATATGTCCCCAAGTGCTATTCACAAGTACATGCCTAATGGACTTCCGAGTGTTAGTTCAACGTAAATAGCGTAAAGTTACTACGCCTGCGCAGTTCATCCGATCCTAAAAATACGCACGCAACTCCATGTGAAAACGGATCTCTGAATCCGTTTCCTTAATTTCAAGCTCCTTCTAATTTATGAATCAGGCTCAAACACTCCAAAATCTTGTGGAAAGCCTTCCAAGAAGAGTGGAAGCTGTTATAGCAGCAAAAGGGGACCAACTCTATTCTAAAGTATATGTATTTTAATACAGTGTTGGTGTAATGGTCAGGCATCCAAATACTTTTGTCCATATAGTATAGTGTATATCCAATAACATTTAACAGGGTATCTCACTGTCTCCCTTTATTTTTATCCCATTTACAAAGGTCCAAGCGAGATCAATTAGGAACAATACAGATGCTACAAGGATTGTGGACCAGCTCCAGAGTTTGAAATGTGAAAATTAGAGGAAAGGAAGTAGAACTTTTGGGCCTGATCCACACTTAAGGTCATTTTACGTACGCAAGCGTACCTAAGTTACACACTACTAAGGATAATGCACTACCCCTGCCTCCCTTCTCTCACAATGGGCTGGATCCAGACTTAAGGTAAGTTTACGTACGCAAGCGTACCTAAGCTACACACTACTAAGAATAATGCACTACCCCTGCCTCCCTTTTCCCACAATGGGCTGGATCCAGACTTAGTTAAGTGCTTGAACTTAGTTACTCCTGGGCTAAACCATGTTGATTTCAGGGGGAGTCAAGTTAATTGTATTCTTTGCATGCAGGGATATATCTTTGAATTGCTTACTGCACACAGATACTGACCAGCTTTACTATCACACTGCTATTTAGACTTGGGATAGGAAACATCATCTCTCAATTCTAATACTGTTTGCAACAGATGAAATATGACTCCCCTGCAATCAACATGGTTTAGCCCAGGAGTAACTAATTCCAAGCACTTAACTAGGTCTGGATCCAGCCCAATGTGTATAATCGACTTGCTTAGGGATGTCACGCTCTATTGTATGGAGTTACATACAAGATACGTACGATCAGAGTTACAATGAGTAACATCTTCTGCGCGCATGCACAGTGCATTCCCACAGCCAGATTTACGCGTACAGCATGCATAAATTAGCTGTCGGTATTAAGTCTGGCTAAAGCCCTTTATAGCTGGGCAAAACAATGCTGACTTTAAGGAGGGGTTTTATTCTTTAAATACAGGAATAACACTTTGCTTTTGCTTATTGCACGCACATTCTGACCAGCTGATAGTGGGGCTTCCATGTGCATGTGCATTATTGTAAGTCTGGATCTAGCCCTTTGTGCGGACTGAACATTAAGCATGAGATTTTGAGATTTACCTTGCTTGACTCCAGGGGGACTCTCTATACATTAAATATACTATGACGTGTGTGTAGATCCAGTCCTGCATCAGGATGGTAATTCGGCTCTCCCGCATAGTATGGTGCCAGTCTTATATCAGGATCAACCATACTTCTGATTGTAATTTTATATTTTTATGACATGAATAAATGAACGAATAGAAGTGGCTCCTTTGCCTTCCACACCACAAAATTCATGTAAACTCAGCAAAAGACTAATATTTCAAATTCAGCAACAGATCAATTATTTAAAACATGCCCCACTTAGGGGTATATCCAGACCTAAGTGCTTGTTACGTTTCATCGTGTAGCGTATTTACTATGCACTCCCCCCGCTCGTATGTACTTTGGCCGTTTTACACTTGCCAAACCCTACCTTAACTTTTCAATGTGTAACTACTATCGTACGTAAAGGCTTCATGTACGTAAGTGCCTAAGCACGCCCATACTGTACAATTTTAATGCCTCACCCCACCTCCGAAGCGTAATTATGGGTGTCGTATGGCTGTCACGCCCCTTCATGCATAGTAACGCTGTTTATACGTAGCTGGTATGTACGTTCACAGTTACGTGGCGTAACATCTGCCGTGCGCATGCGCAGTAAATACTAATGGGCGATTTTCCGTCAGTGGCTAGCGTAAAATCGCTCGCGTACGTAGTTCTGGATCTCGTCTGAAGTGCGTAAGTGGCCTGTTTTGACTGGAGAGTGCATGGGCCCTCCAGATGTTGCTATAACGTTATGATAGTGACTTCTATCGTACAGAACTTAGTTCCATCCGAGGCGGTGGCTGTTCCCCTCCGCCCCCACAATTTATGAGGAGGGAGATGGTAATTATACAGTAGGGGTTGGGTTTAGGGGATTCGTATGATACGTACGTTTAACTTAAGGCAGGCTTATGGCAGCGTAACTGCCTTAAAGACCGCACAAGAGAGGGAATGACAAGGGGATTCACTCCGCTCTCTCTTGTGTACTGCCAGACCCCCCGCTCGTACAGAAAGGGATCTGGATCTGGTCCTTAATACTTGCAGAACCATTACCTTGCTTGCCACAGATTGTGAGCTCTGATTGCATGTGAGTTCTCATCACCATTGTTATTATTTGTTTCTGCCATTGTTTGTCATTACCTCTTCCCAACTGGGAATCGGTTAATTGCTTTAAATATAATTGATATAATCTTGCATTTTATGACATAATTATACAGTGAAATGTTATGTGACACTGCATATTTGCTGCACATTATTATGTCTCTGGGATGAGACTTGCAGGGCTTTTCTATCCTTGTCAGGTTTATACAAAACGTTTTCTCTGAGCCCACCCTTTGGGAGACAGCCTGAGAAAACGTCACCTTGGCAACCAGGCTCCGTCAGATTCTGCACAGACACACACAGGCACATACACACACACACACACATACACTGACAGAAGCACCGATCCTACACAGCGGCTCTCTCACCATACTGAAGCAAGAGGTAATGATTGGGTCAGGGGGGAATATTTTACCATTTCTCTGCCACTATGTTTGGTAATGTTTGACTTCTTTAATGCATTGTAAATATTCTGCATCTAATTATTCAGAATTGTATCATTTCTTCCTTGTGAGTGTGGTTTGGGGTTTTAACCTTTCCATAATTGCTGTTTTTCTGGCAGTTATAAAAGGTATTGCAAAACAATATGTAAGACATCCTGTAGCCTGTGTGGTTAGCCAAGGGTTAAGCTAAATCCAATGCACTGTTCATTTTGCTCACATCGTTATACTGTTTCCATCTGTTTCCCTTGTGGAAAGGTAGCTAAAGGTAAATTTTAAGCAGCGATTGGGTTTATGAAAAAAAACAAAACCAAAATAAATAAATATACAAACAACCTACAATCAAACTTGACTGCTAAAAAACGCCATTTTTGCTGTATTTCATGTGCCAACCCAATTTAAAAAAAACAGTGAAGCATAACAAATAATCATCACCAGATAGTCAGAAATTGGGATTATGGCATTGCTAATTGCTATGATAATTCACAGATGAGTTCAGTTAACTTGACAGCATGGGAATTGTTCAATATCTGCAGTGTTTACATATGTACATATAACATGATGTCATCCCAAATCCTGTGAGCCTTACCCTGGTACCAGCCAACGTTCATCTGTTCATTCCCTGCTGCTCTAAATGGTAAATGTTAGCTAATTTACGAATTATGGTAATAAAATCCTCTTAAAAATCAAACGTGCACACACACACTCACACACACACACTCAAACACACACACACACACACACACGATTTATATGTGTGTTACTAACATGAATAGTACTGTTTATAGTCCTTACTTTATGCTAAATGTATTTGCCTCATTGGGCCAGCAGCCTGGCTTCTGCCAGTGCCATGGTTACTGTATCACACCACAAAAGCACTAAGACTGCAGTTGTTGTAAGGCAGGCCAATGTTTATAAGCATCTGTCAAACCAGTGAGACTCCAGCTTGCCCACAGGCCACACCAGTATTTAGAATTTTTTTGTAACAGGTCTCTGTATAACACCTACACATTATGTAAAATATTTACAGACAAGGGACCGGATTCATACCTAAGAAGCTGTTGCTTCTTAGGTGCAGGTTTTTAAATATGGAGCTACTGTGCATGCGTAGTCATATAGACTATGCAATGTATGTAGTGGTTACATACGTAGATTCACTGCGTGCGGTCTTTAAAGATTGTACGTAGTGATTTAAGTAAAAGGAGGCGTGCCAGTACTCTTAAGACCCATTAGGCTCCTAAACACCAGGGTTGGGTTGCGGTGCTAGACTTGGTGCAAATCCGTCTGCGCCTAACTCACCCTTAATTGTGAATACGGGCCAATATCTTATCATCCACAGAGCTTGCAATTTACATTTCTTCAGAAGCTACAGAAGCTATCATGGGAGTTAAGATTGACAATGTTACTCTGGTATCTCAGCCCTTAACTTCCCCTTGTCTGCTGTTAGAGATAAGAGTGAGTGCTAATGTAAAGTGAATTACATGCTGAGTAACTGGATAACGTGTTTTTTGTCCAGAGTCAAGCAATAACAGAGTAAATGAAATGTTATATTAGCTGTGGTATTACAGCTCTTTCTGTAAATTGTGGTGAGGTCTTCTGAAAAGAACGGAAATTAAATTCTTGAGTTATCTAGAGATATTAGCTGTCTTCGGTTGGTTAAATCTTTATCTTCCTGTATCTGGAATTTTTTGTATATTCTTTACTTTATGATCTTTGTGATAGCCTATTAAATTGAATTTATTTTGATATTTGTACCTAACTAAGTTAATACTATTACTGTATTTGATCATTTCATGCAATAAGTGGTGTTTTATATACCCAATAATATTTCAGATGGAACGGAGACTTGTTAAATACACCCTAAACAGTTTGTGTTGTCATTCTCTGTTTGCATCATATGTTAATGATGAACTTGATGATGGACTGGATATAATGATGGATATGGAATTATGGATTTCTGCAGTATTTTACATTTAAAAATAGACAAATGCAAAACAAAGTTTATTGTGGCCCTAGTCTCATCTACATGCTTTTATTATTAATACTTCCCAAATTTTTATAATGTGTGCAGACACATTAACATCTTTAATATTATTAACACCAGTGACTGAGCGTGCAATTCAATATGACTTATTTGTGTATTTTCCATCTGAGCATAGGATATAGATTACCTAAACACTGTTATTAGCCTAACATCTGAACGCCTCTAAGTGTACCTTTCAGTTATCTAAATTACGCTTTACTGAGATTATTGCTCATCCTCTGTCTCTCCATTTTTCACTAGGCCCCGTCCTTTGTCTCTCCACACCTGATCCTTGTTCTCCCTTTATATTTTGCTGTTTCTTGCTCTTCTTTTCCAGCTGATGCCTGGCTTATCCAGCTTCTTGTGGTATACTGGCTTCTTGGGTATCATGACCTCAGCCTGTGAGCTGACCCACAGCGCACACTTTTGAAAACTCTGGTCTACAATCTATGGTAGAAATGCTATAGGAGGAAATAATGATCATTGGTTGTATAAGTTACATAAATAATTAGCAATAAATCTTAAAACTTGACCTTATCTCATTTAATACAGTCATTATATTTTATAATCGCCACAGGAGTGATTAAATTAAGTACTTCCACGGCATATCAGAAATGTGGCTGGCATGCTGATGGGCTGCAACTCTAATCTATATCTCTCTATTAGATGTGCACAACCTGATAAGATACAGAGGCTCTGTGACTCTAACATGGCTGATTTTCCTGCCAGAACACAGAAGAAAATAGGGAACTCAACTATCTTTCCACTCTCATGTGAAGGGGGCTGTCAGAGGACATTTGCAATGCTATGAAATTTCCTGTCTTCATAATAGTAAAGCATTTGTAATTTTCTCAGAAATCTCACCCCTCAAAGGCATTCCCTGGAACATTATCTTTCTAACAAAAAACAAGAACTAGTATAAAGCAGGGTTGCCAGAGACTCCCGAAATTTGGGCAGTTCTCCCGGTATCCCGGGAGAGCTGGCAAAGCTCCCACAAGCCCCGACCGGCTATCAATTAAAACTGTAATCCCTAGAGTTACTATGCTTGATGATGTCATTACATGAATGACATTGACATGAATGATTGACAGGGGGCAGGACTTAATAACACGATTTGCATAAATGGTGTCATTAAGACCCGCCCCTTGCAGCAATCTATGGCTTCCCTCCGGGTTCTCCCGGAGGGAAGCTTTAAAAAGTCGGCAACCCTGGTGTAAAGACGTCCTGTACAGTGAGTTCTACCTTCCAAATGTGTCATTTTTCATTATTTTCCTATAATGTTTCCAGTCTCCTCAGAGAATCACATGTGAGATAATTACTAGCACCTGTGAATCTTTAGAATGTGTCAGTAAGTAATGAGCACACCTGTGCTCCAACAAGGATACCTGGTAAACATGAGCTACTAACAGTAGATCACAAAGACTGAGTTTGGCCACCCCTGCATTACATTGTAATAGAAAGTCTGCCAACTTGCAAGCACAAACACCTCCCCTCCCAGTTGAAAGTAGTCAAAGTTTCATTTGTGAGAAGTTTGTGTACCACTTAGGTCTCTCAGATACATGCATACAGTATACACATATACACAGATCGCAGAACTTATGTTCCAGATGCTATTGTCAGAGACTGGATCCAGTCTATAGACAGTAAACATCATTTACCTCTGTTGGCTTTAAATGTGCATGGTGGTTAAGGAAGGGTGGCTAATAGGGGTTCCGTTCTCCAGTATGAAAATCAGATTTCCGAAATACAGACAGCGGACAGCTTATAATAAATGCTTTCATAATAAATGGGTATGTATGCCGAATATATTTTTCGGCAACTTACCCATTTATTGGCTTTACGAAACCCAATGCAGCACCCTGGCACACCTGACGGAACACCCATCAATCACCCACTGCATATTCGTATCACCTGACAGGAGGTTAGTCTACAAGGGGATTCTTAAGGTTAGGCTGTGAGGAGTGGAGTCTTAGGGGTAGGCTGCAGGGAAGGGAGTCTTAGGGTTAGCCTGTGGGGAAGGGAGTCTTAGGGTCATGCTGCAGGGAGGAGATCCAGCGTAGAAGGGGTTAGAAAAGTCAGGCTAAAGGGAAGCAGGGCTAGGAAGGGGAGGGTTAGGGTGAGGATTAGGATAAGGGTTGGAGTTGATTAAATATTCACTGGGGATTAGTGATGGGGATCTTCCATTCCCTCACTATGGCGGACAGGAGTAATCGATATCAGAGCCTCATCCAAAATAGCTGGTAGAAAACGGCCCTGATGCAAAAGAGCTGTTCTCACCACTGACCTACACCTGGTAACAGTCTATCACCATGTGACATAGTAATCAATCATGCTGGCCGGGCCATCCTCATGGCACCAGTTTATGTTCAATGAAAGGGTGCAAAAGTAGCCAAATATTCCCTTATTTACAACCTAATCTGAAGAGTTGTAGATGTATCAGTTTATCTTGTGGCTGGAAAGTGACAGCTACTGTCAATTGCCAGCAGTTTCCTGTTCGACAGCGTTGAAACCTCAACTCCTGGGCTCTGAAGATTGAACAATAGGTAAATATTCATCCTAACCCTAACTATCCAATTTCCACAACCTAACCTTAACCCCCTGTTTCCCACAACCTATCCCTAACCACTCCCTCTCTGCAGCCTAACCCTAACCTCTTTCTTCTAGCAGCCTGACCCTAATCTTCCCCTTTTAGCAGCCTAACCTTAACCTTCCTCTTTCTGCAACCCAATCCTAACCGTCCATTCTACGCAACCTAACCTTCCTCTCCCTACTACTACTAGCGTAGCGTTTTTATTCATGCGTACCTTCTATACACTCCCCTAGGCACTCCCTCTGCATGTACGTACTTTGGCCGCTTTACGCTTTCTTAACCCTACCTTAACTTTTGGCAGCATAACCGTTCATGTCCGCACACGTATGTATAGGCAGCGCATAGTTATGCCGCTAAGCATGCCCATACTGTACGATTTAAATACAAACCCCTGCCTATATTGCGTATTGCCATCGTACTTTCGGCTAACGTAAAATTGGCACGCCCCCTCGAACGTTTTTACGCCACTGATACATGAAAGGCCCTTACGCTCAGAGTTACGTTACGTAGTGTATCATCTATCGTGCGTATGCTCAGTGCATACCAAAACGCCTTTTTACATTTCCGCCAGGCGTAATTACGCACGGAAACGTTGTTCTGGATCTGTCCCTATGTGTTTTTGAAGGTAAGAAATCCTAAAATCACATTAATTTTGCTCCCTAAAATACACAAAAATCATACCGGGGAGGCCAATTGTGTTACTCCAAGATCTGTACTTGAAACCCAATACGTTATTATCTAGCGATGTGGAAGTCCTCTATACTAGCCTAAATCACAAGAAGTACTGTGGGGCAGCACGATACATTTTTGAATAGATAATAATTACACCCTTGAATGGTTTCCACAACAATCTCTTGAAATTTGTACTTGAAAGGAATTTTTTTTGTCTTTGACGTCAACATTTTTTGCAGGGCTACAGCAATGGGCATGAAATGTGCATCCACGTATGCAAACATATTTGGTGGGAGAAGGAAACGTGTTTTGTAAGATGAATGAGAGATATACACAACGCATAACTACTTGGCTGTGGTTCATGGAGAGGGGAGTGTCGGGGTTGTTGGTGGGTGTTTCCTTGCTCCGGCCTTGTATAATTGCATACATAAAAAAATACGGATCTCTGAATACGGCCCTTCAGCTATACCATTCCTGGTAGAGATGTGACCAAAGAATGATTAAAAAATGAAGCAAAATTTACCTTCTTAATGGGTTCAGTGACTCCAGGAGGTCTTAATGAAAATGATAGCTCCATATATTTATAATTCAATCCTGTAATAGTATTCTTATTGAATATTTATTTATTTATAATTCGGAGTATTATCACAACAGATATTCATATGACAGTTTTCCAAAATGTTTAAAACAAACAAAATATATTCAAACAAATAAAAAAAATAAAAGGGAAATGGTTAAAAATAAATGGTTAAAAAGGTTAAGTTACTTGGGGTTTGTTAAAATATTAATTAATGTTGTTTATAGAGATCTCACCAATCTTGCTGTTCCATTATGCATTTATTTTATAGGTTCACCAAGAAGGCTTCACTAATTACTAATGTAAATATATAATGCGCTTGAGTATAACTTCTAACTAATATAAATATATAATCTGTTTAAGTATAACTTCTTTAACAAATACTAAAAAAATATCTCTTCGGATATATTTTCCTATTCTATTATTCCAATAAATTCACATTTATCACTTTATCAACATTCTATTTTATTCACCTTGGATTAGACACAATGGGCCAAACCCTAAACTACGTATGTGAGCGATTTTATGCTAGCCGCTGACGTACGTACCAGCCACGTATCAACAGCGTAACTACGAACGAAGGGGCATGACAACCATACGACACCTGTAATTACGCTTCGGAGGTGGGGTGAGGAATTAAAATCGTACAGTATGGGCGTGCTTAGGCACTTACATATGTGATGCCTTTACGTACATCAGTACTTACGCTTTGAAAAGTTAAAGTAGGGTTTGGCAAGCGTAAAACGTCCAAAGTACGTATGAGCGAGGGGAGTGCATAGAACATACGCTAACATAAATACGCTACGCAATAAAACGTAACAGGCACTTCGCTCTGGATCTACCCCAATGCGTGCATCTTATTTTTCTTCATAATTATTAATGTAGTTATTATTATTATAATATGATTTTAGCACAATCTTCACAGAGATTTTTCACAAACATTTTTTATTCACATCCAATTTTATTCAACAAACAGTCACACCATCATGACAACACATTAAAGTCACACGTTATATATTACGTTTTGTTTATTTTAACACATTTGATTAGAGCATTCATCATAATTACATCCATTAATAGTACATTAGATTTATTACTTATTTGTGTTCTTTATATTTATTAATTTATATTATTATTGTATCTATATACATACTAATACTAATTTCATCTTAATTTAGATACATTTTCTTCTTTGGAGCTGATCCAGAGCTGCGTCTGTCTGTTTTTCAGAGTTGCGTGTCTGTCTGTCTGTTTTTCAGAGTTGCGCATCCGTCTTTTTTGACATTCTACTATTAAGCATTCCTTTGTGGTATATGCATGATATATGTATCTCATGTATCCCAGTTCCTGGTCTACGGCCGACAGGGGAACTACGTACAGCGCATGCACACAACCTTCTTACGACGCTGTTACGAAAAGGGGGCTTCCCCCCATTATGCATGTCGTATCTTCGCCGTGAGGGCACATTGCGGGGGATGGCCTTAAGGCCGCATACCTGATCATAAAAGTTAGGGTAGGAATCTTGGCACGTAAGTGTCCAGATTTCCTACCAACAACGGGGAGTGCACTCCCCACTATGATGCCGGACATACTGGTGTAAGGCGCCCATAGGTCAGGATCCGGCCCATCAGCTTTATCATAGCATAAAAGGTTAAATGAGGTTTCCCTGCAGGCTGTTATTTAAATAGATTAATACTTTTTGCAATCTTAATTCTCCATGATGATTGTAGGTTGATAATTGTAACATGATTATTTATATTTCAGATGTTTTATCCAACGGTTCAACAAGTCATTTGAACGTTGCTTATGAGATATGATTTTATGTTATTCAATTTCTATTTTATACATGATTAAGAAATTTGATTTTATTGTTAAATTTACCACTTACTACACTTTTCTTTCTGAGTATATTTGTATCACATATTAGGGGAAATCAACTGCAGCTTCTAATAATATAATTAAGAAATACAAGAGGGGTATACTGGAAGGCTGGAGAAATACAAGAGGGGGCATGTTGGAAGGCTGGAGAAATACAAGAGGGGGTATATTGGAAGGCTGGAGAAATACAAGAGGGGGTATATTGGAAGACTGGAGAAATACAACAAAGGGTATATTGGAAGGCTGGAGAAATACAAGAGGGGGTATATTGGAAGGCTGTAGAAATACAAGAGGGGGTATATTGGAAGTCTGGAGAAATACAAGAGGGGCATATTGGAAGACTGGAGAAATACAAGAGGGGGTATATTGGAAGACTGGAGAAATATAAGAGGGGGTATATTGGAAGACTGGAGAAATACAAGAGGGGGTATATTGGAAGACTGGAGAAATATAAGAGGGGGTATATTGGAAGACTGGAGAAATACAAGAGGGGGTATATTGGAAGACTGGAGAAATATAAGAGGGGGTATATTGGAAGACTGGAGAAATACAAGAGGGGGTATATTGGAAGACTGGAGAAATATAAGAGGGGGTATATTGGAAGACTGGAGAAATACAACAAAGGGTATATTGGAAGACTGGAGAAATACAAGAGGGGGTATATTGGAAGACTGGAGAAATATAAGAGGGGGTATATTGGAAGACTGGAGAAATACAAGAGGGGGTATATTGGAAGACTGGAGAAATATAAGAGGGGGTATATTGGAAGACTGGAGAAATACAAGAGGGGGTATATTGGAAGACTGGAGAAATATAAGAGGGGGTATATTGGAAGACTGGAGAAATACAAGAGGGGGTATATTGGAAGACTGGAGAAATATAAGAGGGGGTATATTGGAAGACTGGAGAAATACAACAAAGGGTATATTGGAAGACTGGAGAAATACAAGAGGGGGTATATTGGAAGACTGGAGAAATATAAGAGGGGGTATATTGGAAGACTGGAGAAATTCAAGAGGGGGTATATTGGAAGACTGAAGAATTACAAGATGGGGTATATTGGAAGACTGAAGAATTACAAGAGGGAATATATTGGAAGACTGGAGAAATACAAGAGGGGCATTTTGAAAGGCTGGAGACAGACAAGGGGGAAGGGAAAACACACACACACACACACACACACACACAAAGTGTGCTGGTTTGGGAAGATGGGCCTGATCCAGACCTACGCTCGCAAGCGATCGTACACTGGTCGTAAGCGTAAAATCGGCAGAAAAAACGCACTGCGCATATGCAGAGTGACAACTTCCGGTCGTACCAAAGACCTTTTCGTAGCGGCGATTCAGGCGTCCGTATTCTTTGCGTATTTTCCCGCGATGGGGCGTGTTTAAATTACGAAGTTAGTACGGACGCTGGAGTTGGAGTTGGAGGGAATGCAGGCGGGGGAGCCATTTAAATTGTACAGTATGGGCGTGCTTAGCCCAGTACGATCAGCGCGTCGCTACGAAAATTCGTACTGACGCCTGGAAAAGTTAAGGTAAGGTTCAGCCGGCGTACGGAGGTAACGATAAGGGGAGTGTCATGGGAGTGAAAGATTTTACGCTGAAGCGGTAATATGCTCCGCTCTCATGCGTAGGTCTGGATCAGGCCCGATGTCACTGGGCAACAGTAAGCTCACGAGTCTGCACTTATTTTGTATTGTGGTTACAAATATTTTTTCTGTATTTCTGACATTAACTGAAAGGTCTTTTTTTTTCTAACTGCATTGTGAACTGCATACAAGAATAATGAATTTATTGAAAAGTGGTAAGAAGGATGCAATCTGTATTGTGTGGCAGTCTCTAGGATGCAGTGTGTTATGTATAGCATCACAAGGATACACTGTATATGTATGGCATTCAATTGTATATGTAGCAGAGACTAGTACGCTGTCCCCATTGTATAATACTGACTAGGATTTATGAATACTGTAATGTAGGAGGGTCACTGGTGTTATATGTTAAATTAAACAGGAGGGCTCAAATTTGCAGGAGGGCACTGAACACCCAAGCACTGGCCCTTACTAGAGTCACTCCTTAACTATTTTACCTTACGGTGGTTTATGATATAGTAGTCAGATCAAGCACTGGGGTTCACTGATAATTAGTCAGATCAATCACTGGGGTTCTAGTATAATTAGGGCAAATGATCACAGAATTAAACAATCTTGTCATTACTTTTTAGCAGGGCCTAGGACCATGGTACAGCTGGGGACTAGCCTGACAGAGAAAGGGGATAATGATCAAGGACTGGATGAAGACGAGGTACCCTTAATAGCACCTCTAGATGTCAACAAACTGGAGCAACCTTTTCCTGACAAGGTTAGATATAAACTTTGGATTTGTTCTTGTCATTTATTGCATTTATATAAACTTTTTGAGGATCACTCCAAACTATTATTTTTATGTTTGCAGTGCTCTTACAAACATTTGTCAAAATCACGTCTTGGATACAATGCTACACCCTGTTATTCAGTGTTCATTAAACTGCATTGCATATTGTACCTCTTATATTGACACAGTAACACAGTAACAAATGCTTGTGTGAAGGTCAAAATGTATCTTCCCAGGCCTTGGGTGTCATTACTCTTATCTGGAAGAAGCTATTTTGAATACAGTACATTACAGTAAATTACATTGATTTCTTCCAGTTTTTTTTTTCTTTTTTATAAACTGTATTCACACAGAAATCAGTGCATTTTAGTAATATAGACGTAGTATATAGGCATAGTTTTGCATAGAGGGGCTGATCCAGAGGTGCATACAAATCCTCATGCATCAAGCGCCCCGTTCGTTTGAACACTTGTGAATTAAAGGCATCAACAGTTGTAGCGCTGGAAACCTATGCAGTACATAGAGAACTGGTACAGAGCAGCCAAGCTTAATGCAGCTAGATGACCATATACGTTGTGTAAGGGCAGGATAGTACATTGTAATGTATACTGGAAATGGTGGCTATGATTTGTGTGAGTCATTATATCTAAGAATAAAAAGGTTTTTTTTTAATAAAAGCAGGTAATTTATATTGTACCTACAGAATGTTCAAGCAGTGATTTAAAAACCTTAATATTACATTTGAAGTAAGATTTGCTAACGTTGCGGTTGAAAGTAGGCTGTGGAGTGTCAGCCCCATGGAGTGAGACATGAGCTGTGGCTGGTGTAAATGTTTTACCATAAACATTATGTACTAATGTCGGAGCTCGGTGCTAACGTACTTTGACAACGTGCCTCCGCCCCACAATGTGCCCTGTAAAACACAAGGTTTCGCTGCACCAGTCATATTACGGTCTGGATTGCCCTGAAATCACGCCAAGTTATGCTACGTCTTCAGGTGCATGTTCACCATCTGTGTGATCAATGTGCGAAACCAGCATGTGTTCCTACCTCTAAGCCATAGCACAATAGCTTTTCATCTAATGTTTATGGTAATAATCTTCATTTATTGCAAAAATAAACAATGTTTTACTTATTACAACTGAAGGAAGAGGTTTTAAGTGACATTAAGTCCATTATTGGGGTATGATTGTGGTATGAAGGTGAATGGAAATGTTAAAAAGCAATATTCAAAATGTGTGCTTTAAGGAAACATAAAATGAGCTCATTGGTTATTGTTTATTTTAATATTAAAGACTAATTATACTTTTTTTTTTAAAGCATCTAAATAGAGGGTTAGCTTAGTGTTATTATGAAAAATATGTTAACATGGTGAGGAGCAATATAGCAATATTTTCTTTTATGTGCAGTATACTGCAATATAATTTTAAAGTTATAATGCTAAAATGTAATTGGTTGGTTGTATGGAAACTCATCTAATATGCTAATAGTAACGTGGGCAATGTATGTCAAATCCTGTCATTAACGAGTACTTCTGCGGTTCCGTGAAGAAGCATTGCATTCCAATCAATGAGGCTGGTGCATTTTCTAATTAGTATTATTTTTCAATAACTAGTTGAAGAGCTGTTCTTTATTGTGGCGCTCTAGGCATAACAAGGAAGAGTAGATAAAGTATTTAAAAGTAATTATTTTTCTACAAACAACAATAAAACAATAACTTTTTTGGAATATGGTTTTATGAATTTTTACAAATGAACTTTTTCTCTTTGGTTTCTTCTCCAATAGTTGATTGTAAAAACACGAACAGAATATCAACTACAGCAAAAGAAGAAGAGGAAGATTCATGTCCCAGGGATTAAACGGCTGAACATCAACCTATATGATGAGGTCTCTGAAAAAGTCAAGGTAAAAATGAAACCTGATAGATAATTTTTAGTTGCACCAGTGTGATAGAAAGAAAAATCTTCCTTATTGTGTTAACATAATTTTAACACTATAATATTCGGTAGTCTTACTTAAACTGGTCACATAATTTTCTTATTTTCTTCTTATTTATTTATAAGGAGCCACAAAGTGTCCGCAGTGCTGTACAAAATACAACAACAAATTACAGTACAGACATACAGGGCAGGGATGGACAGCATAGTACATAATAAAATACAATATAAATATAAAAATATCACAAAATACAATAAAGCAATGCACAGACAGTGGATGGGGGAATGAACTTACAGAAGACAAAAGGAGGGGGAAGGAAATGGACTGCTGGTGTAAGCAAAGGAGAGGGGGAAGGAAGGAGAAGAAGGGATAGATGTAGGATGCAGTGAGGATGTTAAATAGAGGAGCGGTAGGCTAGCCTGAACATGTGCTTTTTGGGTGAATGCTTGAAGACCTGCAATGTGGGGAAGAGTTTGACTGAAGAAGGGAGGTCATTCCAGTGCAGTGGTACAGCACGTGAGAAGTCCTGACACAGGCGTGAGATGTGGTGATCAGTAGGGGGGGTCAATCAGCAGTGGTTAGCAGAATGGAGAGGGTGTGAAGCGGTGTGCATGGAGATGAGGGAAGAGAGGTAGACAACAGTGGATGAGGAGATGGCCTTAAAGGGGAGGGTAAGGAGTTTAAAAAGAGGTCTGGAAGCAGCATTGAGTATAGATTGAAGGGGGCAAGAGACCAACGAGGAAGAGGTTACAGTAATCGAGACGTGATATGACTAGAGAATGCGAGGTATAAAGGAAACTAAGGAGTCAAGTGTGGCAGCGAAAGGAGGGGAGGAGGAGGAGACAGAGCTATTAGCAATGGTCATGGTGATGGAGAAGGGGGGGGGGGGGAAACAGTTATTTCTGTTTTGTCCATATTCAGCTTGAAAAAGCGTTTGGCCATCCATGTGGATAGGGACACAAGGCACTTGGAAATCTTAGACAGAAGAGAGGTGTTAAGGTAGAGGTGGTAGTTTAAACCAAAGGTGCTGATGAGGTTACCCAGGGAGGAGATGTAGAAAGAGAAGAGGAGCAGGCCAAGGACAGAGCCCTGGGGAACACCAACAGGGAGTGGAGAGGGGGGGATGAGAGGAGATGTCATTTCTGATTGAGATAATTTTGGATGAGAAGTGGAAGGCAAAGTTGGAAGCATAGATAGAGGGGGCAGGGAGAGGAGAGTGTTAAAGGTGGCAAAGAGGTGACGGTGTTTGGATGCTTGTGAGCGGATGAGAGGACAAGAAAATTTGCTTGGCTTGGGCAAGAGCAGAGCAGTAAGAGGAAAGGAAGAGATTTTGCGTTGTATTGATGTCAACAAAGATATGAATTGCTTTAATTGAAAGGACAATCCAGTCTGGATTCTGTCATCAGGCATATTGCAAATCCTCCCTTCGGGTATTTTAATTGACTATTAGGTTTTTAGGTAGAGGGTGATAAGATACAAGGTTGTTGTGAAGGTGAAAACAGAAGCTGGTTTATTAACTGAACAGTGACGGTACTTTAACATATTACAAAAAGTAGATTTAGATATTGCAATAAGAAGCAGGCAAAAAGACATCTACAACAGTGTCAGCTTCACTGTACTCCTCAGATGATACAAAAGTGTCACTAATAAACATATAAAAAAAAATAAAGAGGGAATATGGTGCATATCTAGCCGGTGTCTGTGTGATCCATGGTCTATGTGACCGCGGCCCGGAGAAGGGCTGGGTGACCCAAAGGGGGGCTGACCTGCTGGGTGCTCCTTTTAAGTTATCTAGGGGCACACCCCATGTAATTTGCACAGCTCGCCCGCCCCTAAATGTCCCTGATTTAAATAATAGTTTAATAACATTGTTTGATTGTAAAGTACTGTGTAATATGTTGGAGATTAATGATAGGAATAAAGTATTTTTTATCTCTTTTAAAATCGTATAGCTCCATATGTATGCCTTATATGTCTCTTGCCATCCTTTCACCTTTCTTGTATGTCTTCAGCCACCCTTTCGCATTCCCTTTCCTCCCTTTTATGTCTGTATCCATCCTTTCACACACCACTCTTACTCCGTTGTATGTTTCCAGGAACCCTGTCCCTCCAGTCCCTGACCATTCTTATTTATTCCTTTAATTGACCTACCTTGGATTTTCTGGTGTCCCAGTCCTTGAATGCTCAATGAAGGACATTGACATGACCTTGGGGGTCATGCCAGCATCACTCTGCTGGAAGGGAGCTTCTGCAGAGAAGCTGTTTGCTTCCACACAGACACAGTGCCTGACTGATCCTTTCCTGTTAATGATCAAATCATTCAGGCTCTGTCATACCCCGTTCAGATTACCATGAAAAAGCCGGGGTTTTCATGAAATTGCCGGCTTTCATGAAAACCCCGGCTTTTTCTGGCAATGTGAACGGTGAAGCCGGGTCTCTTTAGCCGGGTCTCAGACCCGGCTAAAAAGAAGGGTTTTTGCCGGCTTTTTTAAAAGCCGGCTTCACCCGTTCACACTGCGGTGAAAAGCCGGCTATTTAAATAGCAGCCGGCTTGTAAAAAAAAAAAAAAAGCCGGGTCAGCCGGGTCTCAGACCCGGCTAAAAAGAAGGGTTTTTGCCGGCTTTTTTAAAATCCGGCTTCACCCGTTCACACTGCGGTGAAAAGCCGGCTATTTAAATAGCAGCCGGCCCGGCTAAAAAAAAAAAAA